>JAOVYX010021353.1:0-44879 GCA_035668315.1 Drosera spatulata
TTGGTCCGGACACCCTCGTCATAAAAAAAAAAAGATACATTGAAGTGTCATTTCTATAATTTATACTAAAAATACTTTTGAATATCAAATTATAGAAATACCTACACTCATTTTAAAATCAAGGTTGTACTTGCTCTAATATCTTGTATACTAGTTACTGTCCCGCAGTTGTTTTGTTGCTGCGTTTTTTTTTTTTTTTACTTTCAAAAGAAACACATACCGATAGTAAAATATGATCAATGATAATTAAATTGTTCTAATTGAATTGAAAAACATGTTTAAGCAACATTGTGTAACATAAATAAATACTATGAATAAGAAAAACATAGGTATAAATCATGACGAATAATTAAAATTTTGAGAATGTGATAAAATATTCATTAAAACTGGTGTGTTCGCACGATGACGTATGATTTAGGCTATCTACTTTCATTCGTTTTCTCTCCTTGAGATCTTTATTTCAACACTTATCTTTCTTCATTTTTTATCCCACGTTTTGTATTGCGATAAAATACAATCGGCATCGAGTCGGTGTCTAATTGCAAATATGTGGACATGTGTTTGATGTTTTGAGTTTCACTTCCTTTTTTCTTTGTGATGTGTTTGGCCATCTACCAACTTTAATTTGATGCTTCTTGCTACTTCCTTATTTTCTTCGTCGACGTCAAATATTTAACTTGTAGTGAACTCCTGATATCGTTTATTTATATCCTTTTCATTAAACTTAATTTGAAAAATCCGACTCTGTTCAACTATCATTTTGAGCAATTTTGAGATTGTCGTTGTACCTACAATCTCTAGTCAACATCATTGACATTACATATATTTGAATTTTTCTAATAATTCTATTGCTCTAATAATTCTAATACACCATCGCCTATTATGAAAACTGTATAGTATTTCTTACGCATATTCAAACGTACGACGGTAAAAATATGATCATTCTCACACATCATAAAATAAAGGTTAGTTGATTGAATCAAATACATTATAGTGCAAGTATTAAAATGCTAATTATTATTGATTGAAGAAAAAATGAATTCATAATGGATAGAATCAGAGCATTAATGATTTACAGTTATAATAGTAATAATCTAGATGATACTTTCATCTTTAAGTTGTCCCTCTTCTTGTCACTATATGGGTACGAAACATGATGCACATAAATTTATGGAATATAAGCTTTGGTGCTTTCACGAGAATTTTTTTTTTAAGACTGTCTAACTAAAGTACATAAATTACTAATATAAATGTTCATCTATATCTTAAATAAAAAATCATAAGATATACAGTAAAAAATCATAAGATTAAAATGGATGGTTATGATTGGGTGTGAAATATTAGATTAAAATGAATTATTGTGATTAATTATGAAATATTAGATTAACAGATATTAGATTAAAATGAATTGTTGTGATTGGTTGCGAAATATTAGATTTAAAAGATACTAAATTAAAATTTAAATAAAAAAATCATAAGTTATGGAGTCAAAGATCATAAAGATACTAAATTAAAATGGATGGTTATGATTGGATGTGAAATATTAGATTAAAATGAATGATTGTGTTTAATTGTGAAATATTAGATTTTATTGTATGTAATAATATAAATAATTAATCTTGTGATTCGTTGTGAAATATTAGATTAAAAAATATCAATGACGTCCCATGGGACATCATGACATATCGGCCGAAAGTTTAGTGTAATTATATATGTAATTAGATTGCTCAAAATCATTTCAACGTACGACCACGAAATTGATTACTACTCGCTTATAACTAAGCTCTAACGAAATGCTTTCGGGATACACCTATAAGCCAATTCAATCATCTTGTAAACGGACACAAAACTTTGTTATCATCATCACAAAACTTCATTATAAATCTATAGTTATTTCTCTTGTGATATTCAGCATTTGAAATTAATCCAATTATCAACAAGTTAATTATGCATCATACAGTCATAAGTTCCATATTTTTGGTGCTTCAAATGAATAGCCTTTTAGGTGGTTCAGGGGCAAATCAACATACGTGGTATAATTATGAATTAATCATGCAGTGGTGAATATGAAAAGCCAATATTGGACCATACCTAATCTCTAATTTAATCATCATAATTAATTTCCACAATGATTATTCTCTTTTGCAGAAAAGTGTATTGTGACTTTTCCTCTTAATTTTCCCTGCAATTCTTTTGCACAAATCCAATTTCTTTTTGCTACTCCAAATCCTGTTCACACTGCATAAAACTGATATACATACACTTTAATCTCACTTTGTTCTTCATTTTCTGGTCCTTCAATCAATGCATAAAAAAGGTCGATTAATAAATCGATACAGAAACAGTATATACAGAGATTAAAGAGTCACCAGTCAAGAAAACGCTGAAATGAATCTAGAGCATTATGGAGCTAGCTGCTAGATATTAATCCGAAAAGACTAGTCTAACATTACCAATCGACATTAAAGACAAAGACTAAGGTGAAACGCGTCGTGAAAACACTAAACGAGATGAGGAACAAAGGCTAAGCAATCGAAGGAAAGCAAGAACGAAGAGTCTGGAAAACACAGAACTGGATCTGTTGAGGAACGATTAACAAAGAGGCATAACAGACGTACTAATGAGTACGTTTCAATTTTCAAGTGACATTTCAATGCACAAAGGTCACACTTTGCGGCCCCACATCGATCTTTCATCGTCAAACAAGCAACAGCTTGATGCCGTAATGAAAGAATTGTACTACAGAAGGTGGAGACATCGATAGGAGGATCAGCAATTGAAAGCTCATCGAAAGCAGCTAACAAGCGGGGTCAAAACATGACGAAGAAATGAATTCAAAGCTCAGTTAGTAGGGGAACATAAATGTGTAGGGATTCAAAGAGAGAGTCCAAGAGGAGAGTCCAACACCCCAAACATATGAACTGGGCTCATCTTTTAATCCAAAAGTCATGGTTAATAAGTTGTGGACTTTTTCACATATATGTGCGGCTCTCTTTTCTACACAAATGTTAATGTGGGTTACCACCTCATCACATAACCTCACCAAATGATCAGTATCCTCACCACTGCCTTACACAGCTAATACATAAATGCGTAGCTTTCAAGAATCAAGACAGCGCTCATGCGATACATGCAAGAAGACTGCTGTATTTTCACAAGCATAAACACACAGCAAAATTCAACAACAAACAAGTTAACCATCCAGAGATGAATCAAAAGTCCTCCATCACTAGACTTGAGTTGGCACAACATAGGAAAAAAGATCCAATTGATCTTCAACGTAGCAGCATCTCCTGTATCTCGAGCATAACTCAAAGGTCCCTCTCTATTTTCCACCTAGTAGCACTCCAGAACCTTTATTATAAAGCTCTCTATCATCTAATTGATCTCCAATGCTGTGTAGTCATAAGAAGTTCATAACAATACATTGCCCGCTGACATGTTACATTCTGTAATCTAGTTTTAGCCTCATCAATGCAATATTCAAGTCTTACTAATCTAGTATGACAAAATACCGACCTTGGAAACTGCAGAACCCTAAAACAATTCATACCAGCTGCATCTCAGACAAGTAGCATAAAAACGATGGATATCAATATCAATATATCAATATATATATTAAATCAACAAATCTATATGTATTTTATGGAATATCATTTCTATGAAATACCGCAAGGGTTATTTTTATAATTTTAAAATTTATAAAGGGTGTTTTTGATTTTTACTATCTTCATTATTAAATATGAGATTAAATTAGCATTAAATATGATAATATGAGACTGAATTTTCTTTAAAATGATGTCTCAAATTAATGCACTTCCGTTGCCATTCTTCTACCGTTCTCCATTCCCACGGATCCTCTTTGTTCAAGGTCTCCTCTTCTCTTCTCCAACCCTAACTCACTCGATCAACTTCTCTCCCTTCAACCATGGCGACGGCGAAAGAAGCGCGCTCCGTCAAGTCCCTCAACGAGACTCGCAGCCGCCGCAGCCGCCGTTTGATGGAACGTAGCATCTTACCCAGCGTCGGAAATCAAACCCTAATCATCACGGTTTTGTTTTGTTTGCTTTCGCTATGTGGACCGTCAGGGTGCTGATATGTGTGTTGTTTGATGTGGTGTGCAGTTCAAGACATTTGCGCAGCAGCGGGTTGGGGATATCGACATCGATGCGATATTTTGGTTCCCCGCGCTTATTCTTGAGTTCAAGACATTAATGGATTTTTTACCTTGCAGAGCTCTTTCGCATAAGGGCAAGGTGATTATAAGCTTTCCCTCTCTTTTGTTTTTTGATGTATTTCAAGGAGCTTTATCCCTATTTGTTCTCTATAATTGTGTTGGAAGTAATACTACCATTTTCCTGTATTTCGCTAACTCAGTCTAAAATTCGCCTTTTGTAGATTTGTTCTGATTGGGTCTTGAACATGAAAATTGATGCAGGGTTATTTTTTCTTTACGAGTTATCGATATTGATACCATTCTTTGTGTTCCTTCTGATTTCAGTCTCCATACACCAATTATTTGTTCATGGGCGACTATGTGAACCGAGGGTACTGTTCAGTTGAAACCGTGACAGTGAGAACTTAACTAATCTTCTTCTTCTATGGTGTGCAATATATTGATGAGCCTCTGTTATTTTCTTTTCATTGTTCCTTTGGGAGAGACTGTCAATACATTATTTTGAGGTTAGAGGATTCTTTTCTCATACTAACTGTTTTCTTTGGCCCTTAAAAGGCTCCTCATGTTGTTCTGTGGAATGCTGAAATTTCTGTTAAAAATTTAGCATTGCCTTTTGCCTCACTTCTCACTAAAAGAACATAATGTGCTTATTGCTCCCTAACCATGGGGTACTTCTTTTCTGCCTGTGGTCCTGAAGGCCCCCATATAATAGGCAGAGGCTGTTAGCTCATGAGTTTCAATTGATCTTTGCGCCTGAATGTTGTTTGGAGCAGCTGTCATTTACTTGGACTTGGCATATAAGTTGACGATCTAGATGCACTCAATTGCATCACCACTTGATGATTTATTTGTTCATAATGTTTCCTATTTTTGGCTATTCTACTGGATTGGATTACATACTAGTTGCATTATTCATCTCTATGGAATGGTCTGATAGTATTTGATACAGTGTGAATAATGTTGAAGCTGCTATTGTAACGCTTTCAGTTGGTTTGAAAATTAGCCACTGGCCTCTTTTTCTGAATAACTGAAGAATCTCTTGAACTATGTGTTCTTAATTATTTTTCCCAACCTTAGGTTATCTACTTATGGTAATCTATGACAAAGATAGGAGTTTCCGATGTTATGTCAAATGAGGCTTATTGTCATGTCTGATTTGGTCTCAACTTTGAACTGGAAAGATGATGTTTGTGTAAGCCTTCCCTGAAATTTGTATGTGGCGGGAGTTTCCACCAGGCTGTTTGTGGCAGGAACTCCTTGTGCTATAAAGATCATAAGATCGTGAAAAAGAGGCACAAGAGAAATGGGCGAGATCAGAGATTATATGTGTTGAAGATAAAAGAGATGGAGGCTGGTCCAAGAAATTCTGGATATTCATGCTTCCTAGGGTGGAAACCTTTAGTTACCATGCTAAATGGAAGACTATTCGCATGCCAATACACCTTGTGGGATTGGGAGATGATTATGGTTAGAACGTTGACATCAAAATCGTAACTCTAATTTTCCACATCATGGTGTGGTATAAATTGTGTTGAGAGGGCTTTCACTTTGCTGTTATGCTCTACTTTTGCTTCATCCGCGTAATTGTGCACCTATCTTGTATGCATTTTCTGAGCTGGGGTAGAGTTTTGCTTGTGCACAAAAATTTGCTTTATATTGCAGTTATTTTGAACAACAGAAGTGATAAATTAGGAGGGTCAAGATGGATTACGTTTATGGAACAAGGAGGTGTTGAAACTCCTCGCCGTCCGTACCATCTACACCATCCACTATTCATCTCCTTCTCTCCCTCATTTTCCTTGTGTTTTTCCACATAAACATAAGCAACTTAGTGCCTATATAAGGAGAGCAATTATCCCTTGTTACGACACACAACGGAGCAACAAAACAACTTGCTAGAGCATAGATCTTTAACTAAGTTCAAAGTTGTTTGTTTGAGTGCATCCAATAAAAATATGCTGAGTATTACACATGTAGAGTGTGGTTGTTTTATAGAATATATGAGTTTGTAATATTCTATTTTTATTAAAAATTATATTTCTCGATATAGTTTAGTTATCGACAATTCGATTTTCCAACAGGAGGAACTATCTGCTTGTTCCTGGACCTGTCAATATTCTTGAACCTGTTATCCGAGTCATGAACATAAACAATGAGGATTACCGTTCTCTTGTTGTCCCAGTCGTCATGAAAACCCTTATGCTGTGTTTGGATCTGGTATTGAGATGAAATGCAATGCAGTATTCGGGTGGAATGGAGGTCGTAATGAAATAAACTATTCCATTCTATCAGAGTTGTTTGATTGGGTCAATCGGAATGCAGTTTTTTAAATCCAAAATCTAAAATAATGAGTAATTAATCTAATTTAAAATGTAATTAATTATTTTAAATCAATATTCAAGTAATGATTTTTAATTAAAAATTAAAATTTCTATATTCATTTTTGTTTTTCATTTTAATGCTTAATTTCTTAGCTTTAATTTATTTAATTTATTAATTATTTTTTATATTTTATTTGTTGTTATTTATTTATTTTACTTTAAGTATTAAAAGTTTATAATAATTTTAACATTAAATTAAATTTTATTTTAAAAATTTAAATAACTAATTTAATTCAAAATTAATTAATTTATTACTTATAGATCAATATTAAAGTAATGATTTTCAATTAAAAATTAATATTATATATTTTTTTTTCATTTTAAAGCTTAATTTCTTAGCTTTAATTTATTTAATTAATCTTAATTTGGTATTTTCGTTATTTAGTTTATTGTATTTGAAATATTATAAAATAATAATGATATTAATATTAATATTTTAATTATACTTTAATTTAATTCAATTTTGAATTTAATATAATTTTAATTTTTATATCACATTTAATTTTACAAAACTTTTACTTTAGGGTGATTTATTCAAAACTACACATGGATGAAAATAATTCAAAAAAACTACGCATGAAAACATAATTCTCAAAACATACAAAATTTGAAGTAACATATTCAAACTTCACTTCTTTTTCATCTCGTATCCGCACACACATCCACCCCAATTTCTATTATCACTACCACATCATCGGAAACGTTGTCGGAATCCGAGTACCTCATTGGAGAGGTCGGAATCCGATCACCTCGTCGGAGACGTCGGAATCCGGCCATCTCGTCGGAGTTTCAAAACAGAGCGTCAGTTCAAAACGAAATAGAGCGTCTGGAGAAAAAAAACAAAACGTCTGAAGAAAAATAACAGAGCGTTTGAAGGGGAAAAAAAACAGAGCGTCTGAAGGAGAAAAAATAGAGCGCCTAAAGAAAAAAAAACAGCGTCTGAAGGAAAAAAAACAGAGCGTCTGAAGAAATAAACAGAGCGTTTGAAGAAAAAAATAGAGCGTCTGAAGAAGAAAAAAACAGAGTTCTTGAAGAAAAAAAATAGAGCGTTTAGAAGGAAAAAAAACAGAGCTCCTGAAGGGAAAAAATATTTTTATTCACACATGCTGCACTATAAAAAATATTTTAATGATAAAGAAAATAATGCCAAAAAAACACAAAATCTTTACAACAAAATCACTTAACATTTGATCAACATTGTTCCTCTCAGATATTTCGTCGAACAACTTTCTTGTATCCCCCATCGTCCGCATTTTGCATATAAATCGAGAAGCCTAGTCCTCATAAACCATCTTTATGAATTGGTCGATCACAAGAAAATAAAAAATGTTACAAAAACACTGTTGAATTGACTTTCTTCAAAGACACCGAAGAGCTCCTTCGACTTGGGTCCGTCGTCTGTAGCGGAGATAGAGGGATCGTGCAAGGAGACCGAGGAGAGATTGCGATGATGAAGATGATGTCGCGGTGGTGGTGGGCAAAGACGAAGGTGGATTTGGTGGAGGAAGATGAGATTGTGGGAGGAGGAGAGAGAAACGTTGAAATTGTATGTTTTGGGAATTAAAATCCCACATGGATGTTTTTGGAATTAATTTTTCAAAACTGTAGATTTGGATAATTTTCTGTTTATTTTATTTTTAATTTTAGATTTAGTTCTAATCTTAATTTTAAAAAAAATGATTCCATTTCTTTCATGAATGGGCCAATGGGCAACTTAGGAATGAAAAGAGGGATTGTAGAAAAAATATGATTCCAGTACGGAATATTTCATTTCGATTTCATATGCAAACCAAATACGATTTTTCTCATTTCGTTGGAATATCTTATTTCATTCCTTCATTCCATCAATCCAAACGTTATATTACAGAAGATGTCAAAAGGATTTTCAAAACCACGACGGGAAGTCCTTTCTTGATCCCGACAACAGGTATTGATATGAAACTCACAACACACTTGAACATATCTTTCCTGGAGATCGGACCATATCTTTCCTGATCGGCCAGTTCAGTTTGCTCCGGATTGATCAACATATAAGAGTTTCAACTTTGACGTCGATGTGATTGAGAGTGACTGGGGCCAACGAGCCAATCTTGAAGCGATGGCTTTAAAGTTGGCAGCTGATACTAGTCAAACTACTAATCAAACTATCAATGCCATCTACATAGTCCACAATGAAACTGCAACCGGAGTCACATTTAATCTATCCACTAACCGCAAAATCTTGGGTATGTCATTTATTTCTGTCCAAGGTGTCGAGGGGTAAAAAGATGAAGACAAAAGATAGGAGAAGATTGAAAGTTACAATGGTGTATGAGTTTTGGATGACAAAAAAAACTAGTTTTTCAGCAAGAGGTGGTTCAAATTGTGCAGGTGTTACAGATGATCTTTGCTTATATGATGTTAGAGTATCCATAACGATGCTTTCTTTTAGCCTTAATTTCCTGTAAATCTCTATAATTAGAGGTTGAGAGATTAAAAAAGATTGTCCACAATGGAATCACACTGTCCCCTATTATTTTTGAAGAAATTTTTATTTATCATGACAATTATTTTAGCCTCTAAACACTTTTAGGCTATTCAAAATTATTTTCCACATCATCATTATGAAGTTTGATCACTCACATCATTGTAAATGTTCTTAATATTTTTTGTCTTCTGTTCAATGTAATTGAGATAAAAAAAATCCCTAATGACTTATGAGTAATGACGAGTTTAACATTCATATATAAAATGAAAGAAAAATAAAAAAAATGATAATGATGTTTGCCATATTAGCAATTTTTAGAACGCCAACAATTTCCCTAGTCTCTTATTGTGTTTCCTTAACACACGCTTCGGTGGATTGGATAGAAACAAAGCGAACACAGTGATACAAATCCATCCTCAATTGAAGCCATGTCGCTGCATCTTCAAAGCCCATATCATGAAATCTTCCCGTTTCAACCTCTCCAATCCAACCCCAAATCCAGCGTCAATTTCACCTCTAGCATCAGTTTCTCCTCACCCAGATGTCTCAAACCCAGATGGGCATCTTCCATTTCTCGGATCCAACCACCAAAAATTTCCGCCACCAACACCAATGTTTGGAGGAGAGCAACGACAAGGAGGAGGGGGAGTGAAAGGAACCCCCCGCCATGGGAGTCCGAGGGCGAGAGGGTTGACGTAGCTTTCCGCGCGAGATTGATTCATGGATTCTGTAAGGCGGGTCGGACGAGGGAGGCCGCTAGGGTTTTGCAGACACTCGAGGAATCGGGCGCTGTTCCTGATGTCAAAACGTACACCGTGCTGATTCTCAGCTATTGTAAGGATGGAAATGTCGATAAGGCGCTCCAGCTCCTGGACAGGATGAAAGTTGCCCCAAACGTGGTGACTTATAGTACATTGATGAAGGGGTTGTGTGACTTCGGAAAGCTGGATATTGCGCTGGAGCTGTTTGAGCGGATGAAGGTTGCCCCGGACGTCGTAACTTATAACACTTTATTGAAGGGGTTGTGCGACTCCGGGAAGCTGGATGAAGCGCTAGAGATGTTCCACCTCATGAAGGTTGCTCCAAGCGTCATCACTTATGCCACCTTATTGAAGGGCTTATGCGACTCAGGTGAACTTGATAAGGCGCTCCAGCTGTTTCACCGGATGAAGGTTGCCCCGAACGTGGTGACTTATAACACGTTATTCAAGGGGTTGTGCGACTCCGGGAAGCTCGATGAAGCTCTAGAGATGTTCAACCTCATGAAGGTTCCCCCAAGCGTGATCACTTATGCCACCTTATTGAAGGGCTTATGCGACTCAGGTGAACTTGATAAGGCGCTCCAGCTGTTTTACCGGATGAAGGTTGCCCCGAACGTGGTGACTTACAACACATTATTGAAGGGGCTGTGCGACTCTGAGAAGCTGGATATTGCTTTAGAGGTGTTGGACCAGATGAAGGTTGCCCCGAACGAGGTAACTTATAACATATTATTCAAGGGGTTGTGCGACTCCAGGAAGCTCGATGAAGCACTAGAGATGTTCGACCTCATGAAGGTTGCCCCAAGCGTGGTAACTTATAACACCCTATTGAAGGGGTTGTGCGACTCTGGGGAGCTTGACAAGGCCATGGAGCTGCTAGAGAGACAGTTGGATAGTGGGTGTAACCCTGATGTTTTTACATATAATATCTTTCTCGGGGTGGTATACAAGGAGAGAGGAATAGAAAAGGCGGTGGAATTTTTTGAGGAGATAGTGTCACAGGGTTGTCATCCTAATATTGTAACCTACAACATTTTGCTCTCTACTATGTGCGTGGATGGGAAAGTTGAGGTCGCGGTAGATTTGCTTAATCAGTTGAGTCGCAAGGGTTGCTTGCCCACAACACGTAGTTACAATATCGTGATTGATGGTCTGAGCAAGACAGGAAAAACAGAACAAGGATGTGAGCTTCTAGCCGAGATGAAGGACAAGGGCCTCAAGCCAAACATTCTGACTTATAATTCACTTGTTACGGGGCTTGCGAGGGAGGGAAAGCTAGATGAAGCTATCGATCTCCTTGAAGGCTTTAAAAAACTGGGTATTACTCCTACTATGATTACCTTTAGATCTATCATGTCTGGACTATGCAAGACCAGGCAGGCAGATCGAGCAATTGACGTCTTAGGTTATATGTTATTCAAGGGATGGAAACCGGATGAAGGATGCTATGGGATTCTCATCAGAGGTATTGCATCTGAGGGTCTAGCTAAAGAGGCTCGAGAGTTGCTTAAAGAGTTGAATGCTAGAGAATTAGTGAAGAGAACCTGGGCCAAGCATTTTGCAATGAAGATGCAGCAAGATTATAAATGCAGGATGTAATTTTTTTTGTGACGCCTCTAGGTAGTAACATGAGCTCAACTCCTGTGGATTTGCTCTCTCATTTTACTGGGCAGTATCTTGATTTGATTCATATCATGAATTCATATCTGTCACCTACATCAAATTTTCTTCCTTAGTTCAACAATGCTGCTTGCCTTTCTTGCTCTTTGTTACTGGTCTTTATTTTTTGGTTGCAGGGAAGTGTCAAGGCTGTTAACACTACACTTGAAGCATCTCATTGATTCCCAACAATACCATGCACTCGGACAAATTTGGGTTTCACTGTTTTCTGTGAACATCTCTTAGTGATACTGAAATTCTCGCTTACGCACTAGTCTATTGCTCAACAAGTTCTGGGAACAAAGATGAAGAGAGTGAAAAGAAGAGCACCAGAATATCAGTTGTCAATAAGGAGTAAATCACTAGTAATGTATCATGTGCATTCCCAGCAATTTATTTTGTGGGTAGTGCAGGGTTGTCATACTCGTGAGGGTATTGCAAGACCTGAGCGGACCGTCCTAGTAGCTTACAACTGACAAGTTCAGTGGCTAACTCTTGAACCTCCTCCATGCCGAGGAGGGTTGTTATCCTCGGCTTGTCGATGAGTTCTTGATGTTGCCTGGAGGAAACTTGAGATGACTGGAATTATTTATGAACATAAGAGCAGCCTTTCAAGCATGAGGTATTTAGGGCCTGTTTGGTACCATCGTTGTATTATGTTTTCTATTTTCTAATTTTGTTTCATTGATTAATGAAACAGAACTATTTATTTTTTATTTTTGTTTGTCGAACGGATGAAACAAAAAAAGAAAACAGAATATAAGAAAAAATGATTCATTGTTTTTGTTTCTTGTTTCATTTAAGTACAACATTCAGTATCATTTTTTCAAAAAAGTTTATTTTATTTTAAATAGTATTTTTGGTTTTCGTTATCCGGATTTTATTTCTATCACTAGTTTTAGTCTTTATAATTTTGAACAGTGATATCAAGCAATCTCACAATGATAATATTGACTATATTAAGCATTGATTGTCTCCATTGTTCTTTGTCCATGCCTTGAACAACAAAGGACATCAGGGGCTTCACTTGTGGTGGAATCCATCAGGTTCGTCTAGAGAATAGTATTGGAGAGTCTCATCTGTTTTGGTGCTTAAGATCTCAAGGAAAATTCGAATATTGTTGTGTTTTCTTGTTGTTCATCCACCAGGTACATTCGTTCTATACCGTTTGTTGCTTCAAATAATTGCTTTCTTGCTGGAGTATTTTCTAAAAGCTGTTGAACAGAACAATTAATAAAAGCAAGGTGTTTCCAATTAATCTAATTTGCAACCGTTAAATGAATTAAAATTTGAAAAATTGAGGACGGAAGCCTTGACCCATATTGAAATACCTGGATGTGTTTTTGTATTTCTTGATTTGTTATTCGGTTCCGGGTTGGCTTTTTGACAGCAGAACGGAGGTCACAAATGTACTCGTTCATGCGCCAAATTTGAAACTTGAGGAATCTAGAAAAGATAAAAAGGCAGGTGGGTTCATGTGTTGGACGAACACAATTGAAGACCATTCCTCAAATTTCGATACGAGATCCTAAAAACCCACATTGATGGAAAGGTTGTCCAAAAAAATGCTACAAGGATCAAGTTCGAATTAGATGTTGCTACCAAGGAGCTTGAGCGTAGAAGATGTTCCTATTGTCACAATTTGGGTCATAACACGGATGTTTGGCACAACAGGTATGGGTTATCACCGTTTAGTGTACTCGTGTGTTGTTGAAGTGATCTTATTGGCTAAACAGCGTTGATTTTTTGTGCATATAGGTCGAGCTACAGAACACTGTCTTGAGACCATCCACAAGCATGCAAGCACATCAAATTGTTGTCAAGAACGATACTGAAGATTTAGCTTTATGATTATCAATGTTGAAGTGCTCAATCCCTGGAGTCAAATTATTTTTGTGTTTGCTACGGTATTTGGCATTGTCATCTCATGTAATTTTCGATATTAGCATATGTACTGGTTGCAGAGCCTCGTGTGATATCCATTAGATGGGTTAAGCAATTGATCGATCAACAATATGTACTGGTTGTAGCATCATGTTTTTTCATATTAGCATGGTAGTAGCCTCATGCGATTTCCTATTCTATGATAACTACTCTTTAACAGCCTCTATGCTTGGTTCAAGCAATTTATCCATCGCTTTCTGAAAGGACGGTATGTTTTGTTGTTGCTGCTGGACACATTTGACTACTTTGGACTTGATAAGCTGTGTTCTACTCATGATGAATCACTTGATTGTAGACAACACAATGATTTGTTTCTTTAACTTCTCTTTGTTCTCCAACATTTCATTGCAGTATTCAATTCCCCATCTAGGCATCTTCTCTTCGTCAAACAATCAAAATAATCGCAGCCATAAGGATATCTTGAACAGTTGTAATGCCATCGTCCTTAATTATGTGAAAATGCGATCTTTCAGTAAAATAGGAATCCCGCAATTACAGTGATAGAATTCTTGAAACGGAGCATAATTTGTTAACAGCAGATTCGAAGAACCCTGAGAAATCGACATCTAGATATTAAAGCTGTCAAACAAAATCCATAAAAAAAAAATTACACATTTGAGTTAGGTTTCTTTCTTCAATTTACAAAAGGAGTATCATATACGAGATGAAAGCAACCTTGCTAAACTGCAAAGGAGACGTAACCAATCTGTGTAATCGACACCCTATTTGAATCATATGACGATAATTCACAAGAAGTCTACAATACAGAGAAGCAACAAAAAAATTGATTTGTCCAATACAAGAAACCCTTCGACCACAAAATAGACAGAAAAAAAAAAATCAAAATGATTAACGCAATTCATTTTAGGAAGTAGAGATCTGGTTCAAGTTCAACCAAAACTTAAACAAGATACCATAGATACTCTTACCTACCCAATCCGATTTCTTGTTTTGGAAACTGAAGCGAAGTAGAGATTTGATTGAGGTTCAACAAAGTCACGATTCGATCATTGTCCGCCTTTTTTCTTGTGCTGGAAGCCTGCGTGTTTTTTCATCTTCTGCTGGTGTCATTCGAAACGCAGGATTTAGTCGAGGCCCAAACAAAAAATTGTCCTTTTGAATCAGAAAAAAGGGGTAAAATGGAAACGCTGTGTGGCTCGACTTCCCTTTTTTTTTTTTTTTTCTTTTTTCGGTCCAACTGTGCGTTTTGCAGCAGGAAATTTGCTGCCCAGTGCATCAGGAACCATTCTCCGTATAGAATTTGTTCCTCATTTTGTGGTGTTACTGAAGGGGAGAAGCAGAGTTTTGAAAGGTGTCCTAAACATGAGTAGGGAAGAGTATATCTTTATCAGCCAAAAAAAACTCAATGTATATCTTTACAAGTCTCTAGTAAGCAAAATTACAGCAAGAATCTCGAGTTGGAGTGCCACGTTCTTATCCTATGCAGCCAGGGTTCAACTCATTCAGGCAGTCCTGTATTTCATTTAAGTCCAATGGTCTCAGGTATTCCTCATACTTAAAGTTGTATTAGAAAGGATAGAAGCTGTGTGTAGAGTTTATTTCTAGTTAGGGGGTTGCTCTCAACAGGAAAAAAGGCTCAAGTTTCTAATTATTATTGCAGCCTTACGTGAATAAGGGTGATCCTAAGGCATTCTGGTGCAAGTTGAGTTGGTGTTGGGAAAATGCCTCATAAAGTCTGTAATGACTAAGAGGTGTTATTGGTGTACATTCATGTTCGATGAGGAATGTTGGAATATAAAATCAATGGTGATTGAGTAGAGTCATTTTAAGACTTTAGAGAGCATTTCAGGTTTTTTGAAAACCCCTTAAAATGAGAGAAAATGAATTCTTGTTATGAGATTTGACAAAGCGTTCCACATGCCCTAGCGGCATATATGTTGCATGGGCAACAAATGTAGAGAAATTGTGATTTGTCTCGCTGCCCTGAAAACATATGTGTTGTCCTGACGGAAATTGACTACAATTTTAGTTTGGCCTCGTTGCCCTGGCAGCATATATGCTGCCTGGACGGACAAACCAATTTTGACTTGGCGTCATATATGTTGCCCAGACGATAGTTCAGTTATTTTTGTCAAAGATTATATCTTTTGACATATCTATATGATTTTAACTTCATTCTTTTTTTGGAACTTGTTTTAATCAGATTTACTCTCTAAAAATAAAAGGAGATATCCGTTGATAAAAAAAATATCCCAACAACATATAAATAATAACATCCCTCATTGGTTTGAAACGATATGCCAAATGTGTAATTTAAAAGATAATGTGTTTATGTCATATCAAAGAATTGAATTTTTTCGTTTAACTATATATATATAATCTAATCTATACTACATATTAAGCAAATAGAAATGACTTTGTCTTCAACTGAGATCTTTTAATCTTGACCGTTCAATTTTTCATCTGACGGTTGTGATTAAATATCAATAAATTGGAAAATAAATACAATTAATACTCAAATTAAAAAAATTAATTCATTAAAATTTAATGGTTAGTCGATGTATTTTGGTTGAATTTTAACAGGTAAAGATTTAACTCAAAAATCTATCAAATCTACAAATAATACTAAACATTAATTTCAACCATTAATGAAAATAAATAAAGAGGTAATAATATTTCATTTTCAAACTATTCTATATTAAAAAAAGATTATTCATATCTAATACTACACTATTAAGTTACTTCCGTGCATTAAAAAAGAATTTTTTAAAAAAAATTACTTTTACAAAATAAAATCTATCTAATATCTAAATCTTTTATAAACCATGAAACAGAATCTTTTACTCCATAATTCCATTCACAAATAATATCTTAAATATTTATGAAAAAATCTAATATCTAATATCGAATCCATTGTATATCCAATTATTCGACAGTATTTAAACTGCAGTCCAACAATATGTCATTAGTTTAAATCTCAAAGATTTTCTATAAAAAAAACATACAAAACAAATATTGCAAAAATATTTGGAACTGCTTGGATGATGTGTGTCTTCAGTGTGCTGCTGCTAAGGAATGTCATGATTCTTTTCATGTACTTATGTGCAGAAGGTTATTGGTATGATTATGCCCACTTTGAAACTGCATGGATGGAAGACGAGACGCTATTGTTACAAACTGTTCAAATATTCAATTCAATTTGTTACAATTAAATTAGATGCTATTGTGTGCCACCATGATAATAAGCAATCCCCAATTGAAACTGTCGGACTTCTCCTTCGGTTTCCATTCAACTAGAAGATCGCCATCTCTGTATATCACAAGCCACTGGTCAGCATTCTCAAGCTTCCCCAGGCGATACGAGCTCAGGTATATGTGATTTCGCATCTTCAGTCACATATACTAGCTGAGTGCAAATCAAGACATGTTATTGTTCAATGGTTGAGTCAAGCCGGTGCTGTCAGCCGGCACCACCATCAGAGTCCTTCCCCTCTTCTTCCCTATTCCACCTTTCTTCTTCTTAGAACTGAGATTCGATTTATCAGATTCATGGGTCTTTATATCTGCGACACTGAAGAAGATGCTTCAGGAGCAATGAGGAAGATGGAATTGAATATAAAGAGTTTCCATCTCATGTTGTGGGTATAGTTTCACGGATCCACACCCAGCGCACCCATCTCAACTTGAAGGTTAAAATCATCTTCATAAACCGACATCTTTCATTTGCAATTTTGAATTATGTTATCACTGGATAGTGCTGAGAAGCCGCTAATGGTGCTCATGTTTTTCGCTCAGAGGACAATTGATGGGCAGGTTAAAATCAATCCTATATCTGGGGACGAGAACGATGAAGATGAAGATGATGAACAGGGCGAGACCCTGTGTGGCAGTTGCAGCGGAAACTACATTGACTTGAAATGTTCTGTATCCCATTCTAGGGGTTGAATTGACCAATTTTCTGATCAAGACAGCAGAGTTGGATACTATGCTTGTGAGGCTCTTTATAACATTGCAAAGGTGGGACTGGCACGATACTTTTCAGAGCTCACTTCCATTTCTTTGCAGGTTGTGGGAGGAGATTTCATTGTCTTCTTAACCAGATTTTTGATGCTTTATGTAAGCTGTCCGCAGATTCAAATGCTAATGTAGAGTGTTGCTCATCTGCTAGATAGACTCGTGAAGGTTAATATCCAACTTCCTTTGACTTCATGTTACATCATCGTCATATGCTTTGCGCTTTTAATTAATTCGATTTTCAGGACATTGTTACAGAAAGTGATCATTTCAGGTTTGTTCTTCTCTTGCTCAGGTTTGCACTTTAGTGTTAATTGCTGCAGCATTCTGTGCTAGGATTAACCTTAATTGGTCCTTTTCTAGCTATCTAAGGGTTTTTTTTTTTAATCTCACATTCTCTCATTTATGTATTTTTCCGTTGATCAACATAAAAGCGTTCATAGCGCTGTTAAGAGAGAGAGAGAGAATGTCTCGAATCCTTATGCTCGAGAGTTTTTGGTTGGGTGGATCACTATTTTGGATAGTGTTTCTGATATTGATCTGTTGGAATTTCTCCTGATTTACTTGATGGTATGATTCAATCGATTGACTTTTTTAACTTGGCCATTTTCTATGATGGATTATGGTGTAATATGGTTCTTTTTTTTCTATGATTCAATTCAGGTTTATTCAATATATTTAGTGCTTTTTTTCCTGCCTTCTCATGTTTTTGATTAAAATTTTGCTCAATCAATTACAATTCAATAAGATCATATTTTCCTAGAATCGATCCGTACATAACAATAATTAAAAGGTTGTTTGATATTACTGTTAAAACTGAAAAAATCAAAACAAAAAACGAAAACAGAAAATCAATAACGAAAACAAAAAACAGAAAATGATATTAAACAAAAAACAGAAAACAATTCTATTATCAAAACAAAAAACAGAAACAAAAATGATATTAAACAATTCTGTTTCATCAACCAATGAAACAAAAACAGAAAACAAGAATCAACTATCATACTGGCCCTAAACCTTTCTTTTGCTACCCACTTTTCAACCAGTAAAAGATTACTCAATGTGTAATATTTTATTCCCCCTAACAGACGGATCCAACGTGATTAAGTCGAGTGGAGCAAAAAGGTAAGGTCTTAGGTCACGTTCTTAAAATCTATTATATCATGGTAGTGCAAACAAACATCCACGCAGCGAAAGCAAACTATTATCTATAATAAAGAGACAAAGAAAGTAAGCTGGATCTCTTCAATGCTCCAGGCATAAACTCTTTAAAAGTTATTTAATGTTAATATCAAAAGGAATCAAATGCCATAGATGCACAAGCCAGAATTGTAATAAACACAACTTGTCTGCGAGTAAACATGACTCATCCGCATGGTATCAAAGGCCGTCGTTTCAAGGACACAAATTTATATCCTCTTATCTCCATAAAATCATAAACTCAGAGTTAGCACGAGAGAGAGGGAGAGAGGTATGTAACAATCTATGATTCAAGCACACAGAACATTATGTAAACAATACAATTGTTATATGAAGACAGGTAAACCCAGTCTCAGCCTTAATTGAGACATGGGGAATGCTTGTATTGTATGTACCCATATTTAGAGGGGAAATTATTTTCAACAAAAAAACTAATAGAAAAAAAAGCCTAATTGAAACACATAGGAACTAGATATTCTTGTAATTAATGCAATCCAAGAAAAACTAAACTAGATAGCTGTGATTGCTTACAAAAACCTTTCTTCCCTCCCATGGCTTAGATGATAAAATACATAGCCATAATGTAGATCCATATGCTGATGAGGATCATTGAAGATCCGTACCTCAATTTGGCAATCACGGCACTGATGCATACGGGAGCAATGAGTTAAAATTAAAGACCAGGTCTGTAAACAGTAATGGCATTGCTTGGGGTAATGTGAGATGCGTTCATAAGGATAAGGGCAGCAACATCCTTTTCTCTTTCTTTCTAGCAAATGCCCACCTCGACATCTGAAGGCGTACAGCAAGGAGGACTGCAGAGCTTATGATGAGCAAAGAGTACCAGAAGTGTCTATAGTAAAGGGTCAGATAAGATGATATAGTAAGAATGCCGAACAACAAAGCGATCAAGGAGGCCACAGCAACATCAGTCCTGCACAAATTTAGCATAATTGATACTTCAGAGAAGTTAAGGAAAGAAAATAGCAACACGATTAAAAAGGTAAATCCAGAAAGAGTTAAAAGAGAAATATTTACAAGAAAATAATTACCAACAATAAGAATAGACATCCCTGAGAATAGACAAATGGCTCATACATATTCATGTATAAATAAGGGCCTACTTACGAGGCCTGGAAACACACATTCTGCGCTCTAATATTAGAATACTCAAAGTACAACATTCAACAAGTTTTGAGGACAGCAGTCACTACACAGAACTGGATTTCTAGGTAATTTAAATGAGTGTCTGCGCTCATTAAAGGGTCCTCACAAAGATTCTAATCTCCTGCATACAAACTCGAACCGCATATCCAAAGTCGAAATCAAGTCGGAACAAGGATAACTGGAGATCATAAAATTTCCCATAAAATAAGATACTGAACCTCGTGTTAATGAAACAATCCACCAGATAGAATAGACAGGGAAGACCACTTGCATCAGCGAATGATGCAAAAGACAGCTATAGATTCCATAAACAGTAAAATTACAAATCAAGTAACTAGAAGTGGAAAGTCGACGCTAAAGAGCTTTTAGTTGCAGCGTAAAGAACCAAAGAAACTCGAGCTTCCTTATGGAATAATGACTCGCGTATTCTAAAACCTGACAGCATCCAATCCAACAGTCTAGATGTTGCCTCATATCAGCACTTACCACAACCAGATTTTCATCCACCATAATCACTGACGACACAGAGTTCCCTAATCAGCAGTGGATTCCAATCATAACTACGCCTACAATCACACAACTACACCAAAAAAAAAAAAACAATTTCGCGATAACATCTCCTATCTAACAATTACTCCTTTCATTTTTAAACTCAAAATCATCAAAGTAGTATGACATCAAACAATCAAACAGTCCAACAAACTGATCCACAAACCAATCGAAGCAAAACAAAAGCACAGTCGATTGAGCACATTCGATCAAAGAGTTAGGGGAAAATTGAGTTTAGTTACCAGGTGGAGAGGAAGGGTTTGGGGGAGAAAAAGGAGAGGAGAGGGCACTTTCGCTGCTGAGATCGGATCTGATAGTCCCTGAACAGTTGCTCCACTAGCTTCGACCTCGTTATCATCTCATTTCCCTGAACTGCGATCTCCGGCGGCGGCCGGCGACAGTCGAATTCGATCGGTAAATCGGGGGCTTTGTGAGGAAAGGGTAATTTTCAATATATGACGCCGGGATTTTTAGAGGGATTGTCGGAACCGTGTTTTGGTCATTTTCATCGGTGCAGTCTAACCCCACTTTTCTTCGCTCATCACACGAAGTATCTGCGGTGACACTTTAATTAAGTAAGACTAAGCTAAAGTAAAGCCTTCACTTGTCATCTCTTGGTGAGACTTTGTATTTTGAAAAGGCCGAAGGAAATGGGATTCCAAGGCATATCACTTGGCTATACTCCAAACGGTCGGTCCCTGGGGAGAGGGGGAAGGGAAGGGAATGGGTCGGATTCGGGTTGGAGATTGTAGTATTCAAATCCGAACCGAAATCGAAAATCAATCCTCATATTCGATCCGAATCCGATTGGATTTTCTAAAAGTTAAATCCGAATGTGATCCGATGAGATTCGAAGATATCCACGGATTATCCATATCCAATAATTTATGGGTTTTTGGGTACGCATTTAGAATATATTTGAAAAATGATCCACAGCCAACGTTGACTGAATAAACTTAGACAGCCAACAAAAGCCAACCGTCCATTTGAAACATGAACGGCTGGATCAAAACCAAACTCATCCCCATCCGATAAAAAGAACCACAGATGCCCTCGCGAGTTTTGTGGGAGCTATCTTCTTCATTGGATGGCCCTTAGGCCCACGATACATCGGCACAGAGTTAACAACTCCAGGAGCAATGGGAGCAGGAGCTGGAGAAGTTGTTGGGCGCTCTCATAGGGATGATGTCGGGGGTATGTACTCGATAACCAATGAAAGCAGGGGATCTTCAGGGAATGATATTGACGGTTGGAGAATCAGATATTCAGCCTTGTATGACCAATCTATAGTGACCGTGGGATTGGTCCAGAGAATTAGCTCGTCGCTGTCGAAAGACTGACTGTGAGATGAATGTTGTGGCATTGCGACAGATGTGAGATGACTCCGAGTAGGAGAAATGCTATATCCAATATCGTCATGTCCTGCATCCTTTCTCTTCCTCCCAAGAACTGAGGCCATAAAAACCTCGTATTGTGCATTCATCGGCGGAAGTAGAGCCGTGATATGGTCAGGAAGGATGACCTGCGCCTCCCTAATGCTGTCGACGAAATGTCGATGCCTCGCAATCTGAAAATATATTAAAATTATTCAATGTAACTCGAATAACAATTAAAAATAGGGTAATGAATTAAATATTAAAGAAAAAAATAAGAAAAAGGTAATTACAATGGAAAGAGTCCAATACTGATTAAATGAGGAGCGAGGCTCGTACGCTAGTCCAGGGTTTGGGTTTGGAGGATGAATACGCAATCGAGAAAAATATACTCATGATGTGATTCCAAACATCGTCCAAAACATGTTCATTTTGGTCCCAAAATATGAAATTATCGATGGGTTCGGGGTTAAGATCTTCCATGATGGACTCCAAGCTCTACATATCAAACACGACGTAGGAATGCCACTTGGATATCTAAATTGTTTTAGATAACTCAACAAATGTAAGTACGAGAAAAACTTTGTCCAAGGTAGAACCTTTTGGTTGTAAAATAGAACCAAACGTTGAAGTACTATTTCTATAATTGATGTTAAAAATATTTTTTGATGTTAAATTATGACAATAGTTATACCTATTTTAGCATCAAGTTTAGACTTGTTCTTATGTATTTCCTCCATCCCATAATTTTAGCAATGATACGTATTTCGAGATGTTTCGTTCTTATTCTTAACGATGTCAGATGATAATATTTTTTCGTTCAAGATTAAAGTTTACAACTTAATCTATCATTAGTGTTTCACTATAATTTTATAAAAAAAAATGATATTTGATCATCATAAATTCAATTTCAAAATATGTGTCGTACAAAAATTTTAGGACGAAGAAAGTATAAAACATGACTTTTATCACATGGGTCTCTGAGTCTCTTTGTTCTCAGCGACATAGTTAGGGTAACGTGTTTCTCATTTTCCCATACCTTATCCATGACAAAAATACCTCAATCATCAACTATGAAAATTCGATTTACACAAGAAAGCCTTGCCTTCAACCATAAAAGACATGACTGCACTTTCAGTCACGTAAATTAACATGATACCTATGGGCTGAAGCACCATTTCAGATAAGCTTTTTACGACAGTAAAAGCATTTGAGAAGACCAAAGCTAATTTACCAATAACTGGGTTTCACAAAAAAATTTAGCGTATCTCAATTAGTCAACTGAAAATGGCATGACCAAGAACGCAGGATGTTTAGCAAAGCACATCTCGACGTAATTTCATCTACACAAAAACCTAGCTCCTCTTCCTCCTACAATCACATTTACAAAATGGGAGGAGATCATCAGATAACATCTTGCAGTTACAAGTTTAAGTCACCATAAAACAAATCGACTCCTCGATATAGGCCTATAATGCAATAACCGTAGCGGTCTAGAATGAATGGTAAAGTCCCATGATCAACCATTGATGTTAGACAGCATTCCTCCACCAGAATTCGGAAGCACAACCTCCCAACCAGGACCCTTCAGCGGAAGAACGCTCTTTACAGGCTGGTCAGATGCTTCAGTGTCATCGGTCTGAATGGTAACCAAATCAGTACGGTTCATGAGCCTTTCTAGATCCTCGTCACTTATGTCTGTTTGGATCACCTTGTCCTCGACATCCTCCTCATCCCGCAACAATGCCAATAGATCCTCCTCCTTCAAAAGGCATAAATTCGAAGACCATTAGAGAAAATAAAACTTCAGAGCTTGAATCTGGAAGGAAATAAATCTACTGACAAGGCGCAATGACCAAATCTTAGATCCCCTGAAGTAGAGGAAATTTTCAGACAATAGGGTTTCACAGCAAATGACAGGCATAACAACAGGTTACGGAACCACACAGTACATGTGACATACCTCCATTGTCTCATTGGACTTGGCCCGCTCTTGCTGGAACTGTCCCTTGGCTATGACCACATGCTCCAGCTTCAGCTTACTGAAAGCTCTTTTCAGAATACGCCCCTGCCAAAAAGTAAAATTTTGAAGTGTTTAAGTTTGAGCAAAGGCGTAGCAAAATACACAGCAGAAGCCACAAGGTAAAGTACCTCAACAGACTGAGCAGTTGCGAGACGATATACATGAACAGGCTTGGTTTGGCCAATCCTATGACAGCGATCCATGGCCTGTAGATCTACTTGGGGATTCTGAGTACAGAAGAGGAAATGTGGGAAGAAAATTTTGGATTAGTAGATGAAGATAAGAACATTACACAGCATGAATGCAAAAATCTTACCCAGTCACTGTCGTAAAGAATACATGTATCTGCAGCAGTAAGGTTTATGCCCAATCCACCAGCTCGTGTGCTAAGGATAAAAATTCGATAATTGCTCTCGGGATCGTTAAATTCCTTTATCTGTTTAAGACCACAAAAGCAGTTTTGCAAAATCTGATAAATCTCATGAAGCCATTATCAGAGAACAACTCAACAGTGGATCGAGCTTTGTTAGCCAATGACAATCATAATTGAGCAAAGATAACAAATCTTTAGAATCAGTAAACCAAAAAAGCATATCACCAACTTGTTCACACCAGAAGCACCAACCTGCCTTCTCCTTTCGGCAAGTTTCACTTTTCCATCAATTCTGCAAACTTCAAATCCTTTTTCACTAAAATAGTACTCAATTATGTCAAGCACCTTAGTCCACTGTGAGAATATCAGCACCTGATACCAAGAACCCCATGGAATAAGCAGCACACACATAGAAGCAAGAGAGAAATGTGATAGCTCTTCAATCGAACTATAAGGCAGTCAAAAATCTCAATTTCAGGAATCGATCCTACTATGCTACAATGTGATTCCACAAAATTAATCTGATTCTGTAATCTTACCCCGATACTTACTACATTTGACAAAATCACTCACATACCTTATGCTTCAGTGAGAATAGCAGAGTCAGCAACTTGTCTAACAAGCGGAATTTGCCGCACTGAGTAACTATTTGCTCAACAGGTGGGTATAAATCTGTAGAGCGAACAAAGATAAGAGAAGAACAGATTGAGCAAAACTTTACTTCCTAGATAGCCTTTTTTCAGAACTTACATGTGTCACCAACAGCCGACTCCAGAAGGTCAGGATGGTTGCAGTTCTTCCGCAGTTGAATCATTAAATTATTGAGCTTCCCCTTAAATCCTCGTCCTGCAGGTAATCAAATGTCAGCCCTTGAAAGCAAGGTAATAGTGCTGGTCATTGTTAGTTTCTCAAGAAGGTGAAATGGAACAGTGGGACTGGTAACTTCCCTACTCTAAGTAAGCTGATTTCATTTGATTTCGTGTTTGCAAGAACCACTATGTCATCAAGTACGTTGCCAAAAAAGCAATAGAAGCAGCACATTTACTAACCAGTCTCACTGTGCTCAGTCAGATAATTCTCTAACGTCTTGTTGATCAAGTGCTCCTGAATGTTCTTTTGATGATCAGTCATAGTTGCATATAAAATAATCTCCTTTTTCCGAGGGAGCATCAGCTCAACATCCGACTTCATTCTTCGTAGAAGGAAAGGTCTCAGAATAGCATGAAGCTTTGACACCACCTGGAGACATTAACATCATAAGTAAGGTCAGGTGTCATTTAACAGGCAAAACGAAATCAGTCACTAGGATACATACATGAACTCGTCTTTTCTCTTCCAGTACTTCTTTCATAGCTTCGTTGCTACACTTTCCTGACAAATCAAACCTATATATACATGTGCCAACCAATGAGTAAAGACTAACAGATCACTATGACATCACTTTTAAAAAAGTCATCATAAAAATTAATTTGTAGAAGGCATACAGATCAAGTCTTTCTACAACAAAGCAGAAGGCAGAAAATGTGCATTACAGAGAGAATGAATATTCATTTCAGCTGTTGCCACAGATTATAATTAATAAAAGTATACAGGATAGAATGTAAGCACAAGAAGGAAACTAACCATGACTCAAATTCCTCATGTGATGAAAATATATCAGGCAAAATGAAGTTCAGCAGAGACCACAACTCAGCCAAGTTGTTCTGCAGAGGAGTCCCAGTCAAAAGAAGCTTGTTTTCCATTGACAGGTGCTTCAATTCCTTCACTAACTTGCATTTTGAATTTTTCAGACGGTGACCCTTGAGGAAAGGACAAGAACCATCAGAATTGCTGAACGAGTGGAGGAACAATGAGCAAGACACGGAGCAAGAGATATGCTACAACAATAGAAAATTGTATTACCTCATCAACCACCACATATTTCCATTTGTAGTGCCTCAAGTACCTCCTTGCATCGTTCAGTGCAACCTCATACGAAGTGACAACAATAGGGAACTTGGGGCCAATGGTCCTTGGCATGTGCTTCACCCGAATCTCATTCCTTTCCTTCTGATCACCATGATAGATAATCGCATTCACTGATGGGACAAACCTGAGAAGGAAAAAACAGATTATTTTTAATGCCATGGAAATCCTAGCAAAAAACCAATAGCTCAGGAGAAGGAATTACCTCGAGATTTCATTAACCCAATTTGATAGAGTAGAGAGTGGGGCGATCACCAAGTATGGTCCATCCAAGCCTTTTCCTTTCAGATGTGCCAAAAGGCCAATAGTTTGAATCGTTTTCCCAAGACCCATTTGATCGGCAAGGATCCCATTCAGTCCATTCTGCCACAAGGAAATCAACCACTTTACTCCTTTCAGTTGATAGGGCTTCAATTGTCCACCAGTTAAGAGCGGAATCAGTTCAGCCTGCTCCTTTGCAACTCTTTCCTCCTCTGTCAGGTTAGCATCTACTGGAGCATCACCTTCTCGAGACCTTGTCAACATTGCAGCAACTGCTCTCTTTGCCTTTTTCTGAAGTAATAAGACACCAACATCCTGACTAAATATTCTCTCAACCAAACATCCTGACTAAATTACAATACTAAAAAACATCCTGACTAGTAAAATAAAAACCATGAACAGGAGACATCATTAAAACTGCAAGATAAGGAAGAGATGATAGAAAATTCGGAACCAGGCCAGAAGCCTCAACCAGAGCAAGAAACAATCCTGCTAACCCATATTTCAACTATCACGTTCTAATTGTAGCACTAGAAGAGCAAGATAATGGTTGATGAAGGACCTTAAGGTACTAATAGCCTAAGAATGTTGGTTTCACATGCCTAGCACGAGTGCGTTGGGGAAAAGCAAGGGTAAAAAAAATCATTACAACACAAGTTAGCAAACAATTGTAAAGATTCCACACAGGCACATAACCCAGATCCATCTGGCAGGCGGCATACAATAGAACTTACAACACCACAAATCTCTACGTTTTGTTCTTAAAACCTATGAGCTTCAGGTCAATATGGGATCTACTAATTATAAACACATTGCATCTGCCAGCAAGTACATGCAAGTGCATTTTAGATCAAAGAATTAATATCAAACAATCTTAGCTTTGTTCTGTAAGAGTTAGTATCAAACTCTTATCAAAGAGTTAACATACAAGCCAATCACCAGAGATCAACCCATAAGTTCCAAATTCCAGAAATATTAGAAAATGCAGTAACAGGCAAGCAACTTTTATGCTTCTCCCATAAAGAAACGGTGAAATTTTACATCATTGTACTGATTAGAAGCTCCTCTCTTTGCACCACGCCTCCGCTTTGTTCCGACTTTCTTAGCTTCCTCCTCCATTTCCTCTGATGCATTCTAGAATTACAAAACAACACATTATCTGATAGCACAAAAGCAAGAAACAGCATATAAAACCCATGAGAATAAAGATTCAATGCACTACCAGTGTAATGTCATCCATTTTTTCCAGAAGAAACTCTGAATACAGCTGTGTTTGCGTCAACAGTTCATCTAATTTACTGAACTGAGCATCATTCAGAAGAGGTGCCTCCTCTGGTTTCTTCTCCAACTCAGCTTCCTCTTCCTTCATTCGAGCTTGAAGCAAATTCTGTTCCTCCTCCGCCCTGGTACTAGATATTAGAGTAGTATCCTCACTATCCGCATCAACAAATCCTTCATCCTCCAATGGGGCTATCAGTTCCTTCTTTTCAGTATCCTACAATTAAAATAGTTCATTTAACATAAAATTTTCATAAACCATAAGTACCAACAGTAGCCAAGGAGAAAATGACGAGCTTCAGAAATCATAAGTACAACAAATTGATTCGTAGAACAACAAATCCATAGGCAAACGCAACCATCATAGGATGACAAGAAAACCAGTGCTGGTGAAAGCAATTCAAATGTATGAGACTATGCAACCATTTACTGAAGGAACAAAGCACAAAGTGACTACAAACAACCAGACACATGTAAGATAGCCATTTCAATAACTCAAGCATATGTGACATATGAAAAACGTAAAACTCAGTGTTACAGGCAAATAGCAGACCACCTACAGCCCATCATAGGAACCCCCAAAAACACAAAAATGGAAACTCCTTGGCTGCATCCCATAAGAAGTCAACCTTAAATGTAAACACAAAGCCAACATAGGATAACTTAATCAACAGGGGCCTACGATCCATGCAAGTTATACAAATATCTTCAACATGCGCAGGGACAGCTCTAAAATGCCCTAACAAAATTCATTATCGACAAAAGTAAAACTCGATATTTGGACCGCAGCTTAAGTTAGAAAGTCCCTAACAAAATTTACAAGATCTGGTTTTTATCTAATGCATGCATTTGTCTTGCAGCCTAATTTTGCACAATCAAATCTCTCACTTAAGGGACAATAACAGAACTAAAGCACGATTCTCATGAACTCCATGCCATGAGCATCTATACAATATCAAGAAACTCACTTCTTCAATTGCAACAAGCATAAGGTAAAAGCCTCATATTAACCATTTATCTTAACCAAGCGACACGCCAAGGCCAATTGGGCTTTCTCATGCAGCGAGTGGAACACAACATGACCAACAGGCGAGCATCCTCCTTTATGGAGTAAGTTAGTATAGAACACTCTCAACAAGAGCTGGGTACACCCCAACCAAAATTGCAATGCTCTTTTCTCACATACTAACACTACAACCCCGAAAAACAATCAAATCAAATAAATAAATCTTTGTCCTACCCAACTCTACCAAAAAATTAAACTCATGTTACAATCTCAAAAATACTTGGCACATTTCCATCCATCTGCTTACGTAAATGCCCATTTCAGACTCCAACAACCCAAGCTCTAATTTAATACCATGCGGATAAACCAACCCTACCCAAACCAAAATCTGACACTTATGCTAAAATTCCATGAAAGTTGCCTTCACATTTCACCAATAGATCCCAACAAACACACACCCAAATCACAAGCAACCAGCAGCAAAGAAACAGAACGAACCTCATCAGCGAGCACAGAAGTCGGTGAATCGACCAATGAATCGGTCTTCTCACCATCTTCACACACGGCCGCCATTCTGAAACAAACACACACAAACACAAAATCACACGAACATTCATACAAACAAACAAACCAAACCACAAATATCACACCAAACAGAACAACAGATTAATTTCCAAAACTCGCACAATAATCCGAAACCAGACAATTAGGGTTCAGTGGTCGAAATCTCAAAGGACAATAAAACGGCGTCGGATTTTGGAAATACCTAAAAATGCTGGGTGAAACTGAAAGGCAGTTGTGTGTTGTGGGCAGTTGTGTTGTGGGTTTGGTTTTGAAGAAAAAAAGGGGTTTGGTTTTGTGTGTTGTGGGCAGTTGTGTTGAGTTTATGTGTCGCGTGTGCTTTTTCAGCGTTGTGGGCGGGAAAATAAAATACTCCTACACTGTTTGGGGGAACAATGCCCTAAAGTCTAGCACATTTTATGAACTTAATTTTTACCAGTAGTACAAATCAACTTCAAGGTGTCTAATGTTGGATTGTTTCTTTGATATTATTATAAAATATTTTTTCCGTTACGATAAAATTATAATTATTTAATTTGATACGATAATTTATATATGTGTTGATTTTTTATATAAATATTAAATTATCTTTTGATTTTTTTGAGTAAAAGGAATAACAAAAAAAAGAAAAAAAAATGGTGGGGTTAGTTGACGTAATATAAAATAAATAATAAAAATATTTTGATATTTTATAGGGAAAGAGTTTTCAAATAGGATAAGGTTGTAATTTAATGGGGACGGTCCAATTTAATAAGTGTTATAATTTTATATGAAAAAATAGAACTATGGCTATAAATGAGCCGAGCCAAATCGAGTCGGATATGGTTTGAGCTCGACTCGTTTAGAATTTTGTTAGGTTTAGATTTGGGTTCAAGCTTGATTCGAATCTAGTCGAACCAAGTCTGTCAATCTTGTTTTATAAATATCTAGGCTAGGGCTCGATTCAGCTCGGCTCATATATTCATTCGATCCTAAACGAGCTCGAGCCAAGGCCAAACTTTTTATGAACAAATCCCAATATCTTTTAAGTTTAAAAATCATTATTGAAATCAAAATCAATGTCTAAAAGCTTAAATTGATAAAATTGACACACAAATAATATATCAATTGACATTAAATTAGAAAAATCATTTTATTTGGGCACATAATCACCTAATAATAGTTATATATATCTATATATATATAAAGATGTGATAGCTTTTAGGAAAAAAATAAATAAATAAGTTATTAGAGTTTTATATGGCTCTTGAATATTATATATATATATATATATATATATTTATGAAAAATAAATTATATATGTGTACATATAAATGCGAGCTTTAAACAAGGTATAGTCGAGCCGACTCGATGAGCTGGGTCGTGAGCCTATCAAGTTGAGTCATAAGTGACTCAAGTTTGACTTATTTAATTTCACGAGCCTAAAACTAAACTCAAATTTGACCCACGAGCTTCATAAATGAAACTCGAATCGAGCTTTTATTTAGTTGAGCCAAACAAGTTCACGAAATGGTTCGGCTTATTTACAACCCTAAATGCAACCAGACATATATTCATTCGAAATATTCGGATATATGCTAGGTTGATTTTAATTTGATCTGCATAAGTTCAATTCCAAAATCCCGTAAGAACGACAACGATTTTAACCAAGTCTAGATAGTTTCTTTTATGGAAAGTATCTATACGAATATGTAAATATAGATATATGATTGCAAGTTGCCTTAGAAAATATGTGATCTCATGATTAACAGATGCATTATCCTAGACACGCTAGATGTATATGTATAGAGGCCGAGACAAGAAACAGAGGTAGAGCAATTCTTCTCCATTATTCATCTTGCTCAGTTTTTCTCATGGTATCAGAGCAAGCAGCCTAATGACGCTTGGACTTTGAATTACAACCTGAGGAAGTTGCCAAGTTTGTGAGCCGTTCGGCGGCTGCAAATGAAAGCAAGATGACAGATAAAAAGGGTGCGACAAAGAAGAAGATCAAGCCATCATCACCATATTACCTTCATCCCTCGGATAATCCAAGTGCAGTTATCAACCAGTACATCTTGAAGGGCGATAATTATGACGTTTGGTTTAAGGCTATGATCAATGCGCTGAGTGCCAAAAATAAACTTGGATTCAATAATGGTACGGTGGAAAAGCTTGCTGCGGAAGACACTGAAGCTAGTGCATGGGATATATGCAATTCAATAATCACATCATGGATCTTTAATTCTGTCGATGCAACCTTGCAACCTAGTGTTGCTTATCTCGATAATGCAAAAGAGATGTGGGATGATCTCCGTGAGCAGTTTTCAAAGGGCAACGCTCTGAGGATTCACCAGTTGAAGGCTGAAATAGCGTCCTGAAGCAAGAAGGAATGACTCTGTCGACACACTATACTAAGGTGATAGGGATGTGGGATGAGTTGAGTAGCCATTCAACGATCCCAACATATACTTGCGGAGCTGTACAAGCATTTGCTAAGGAAAAAGAGGAAGAGAAGATACACCAATTTTTGGATGGGTCTGAATAACACTAGCTTTGGGACAATGCGTTCCCAAATTCTCGGGACTGATCCGCTAACAGGATTGAATCGAGTTCATGCTATGGTGACACAAGAAGAACGCCATAAAGATGTGGCACTGAGTACATGAAGAATGTGTGTCGATCAAGTGGCGTTTGCGACTCAATCGCGGCCGTCTGCAGCCCAAGGAAGGTCGAAGAGTTCAGGATTTAAGACAGAAAGTGATAAACCGCAATGCAATCATTGTAGGAAGTTAGGACATGATATGTCACGCTGCTTCGAGATTGTTGGACATCCAGACAATGGGGTGAGCCGCAAGCAAGGCACAGGACGTGGTTCTGCAAACGCAAGAGGTGGTTCAGCAAATGCAATGAATCATGACAATGACCGTACACCTGCTTTTCACAGTGGAGGTGTTGGAGCTATGGCAATGCACATGAAAAGTTCTGCTTAAGCACAACCTCTTGGCGGAGTGACAAAGAGCGGGATGTCCATTCCAAGTTTGGGCACTGATCAGTTTCAGCGACTATTACAGTTGCTGGAAACCTCTCCGAGTAACGATAAATTATCTGATAAGCGTTCATTCATTTTAGATTGTGGCGCCTCGAACCATATGACCGGATGCATCAACTTACTAACAGATATTATAGACACCGAACCATATCGTGTGAGATTGCCTAATGGTGAGCATACTACGGCTACAAAGCGTGGAAGGCTTGTTCATTCTGCAGATTTAATCGTTGAGAATGTTCTGTATGCCCCTAAGTTGACTTACAATTCAATTTCTATTGGGCAGATGATTTATGACTTGAGTTATTTAGTAACTTTCACTAATTGGTTATGTTTGAGTAACGCCCCCAAATCCACACAGGTCCCAAATATAATAATTATTCATCCATCGGGCATTGCTTAACAAATCCCAAGCTTACAAATAACATAGTAGCAAAAATAGATCAAATCGACAGGGTCATCTTGAATACACTCAATCCATCCTCCTTAACCTTTGCACAATCCACTGAGCTTCCGTTATGCACACTGATATCATTCTCTCCAATTAAATGAAATCATTTTTAATAGTATAAAAAGAGGAAACACAAGCTCAGTAATGATAATAATGATCAGAGTGTCAAAGAAAACTGATATAATAATAAAACAAACTTAACTATCTGAGCATATCATGATGAACCAATGACCATCAGAATACAGAAGCATAAAAGAACCCATCAATCCTGCACCTTTGATACAGTGACGAATCAATTCACATCTCATCTCAACCCAAAAGTGTCTTGCCCATAATTTAAACTATCATGTCAAACACTGAGCATCATCGTGTCAGACTATATCCACCACACTTGCGACATATCCAAATTACTACCACCACATGTCGTTAATTATTTATTTGTTTACATGGTCATTGTTAAGGTGCGTATCGATTAATCTGTATATCAACTTATCCTCTCAACCACGTCTCATTTCACACAAAGAAATAACTTCTTTTGATATTCTAGATATCCGTGAATATAACTTTTTTGAGAATCAATTCCATGATCAAATCAACACAGATTCAACAAGGCTTTAAGACGACAAATATATAGAAATCTTGAACAGCATCAAAGGAAATTCATAGACCTTAGGACGAACATAGACATTAGGACGAACATAGACAGAGGCCAAGAATAGGACAAACCAAAACCATACGTGCCATACGTTGCCCAGTAAAACATAACTAGTACCATAGTGGATCTGATTCTTCATGTCCGTTTTCCAATTTTTTCCATTTCACCCCAAGTCTTAAATTACCATAAAAGAACTGACTGCTTGTGCGTTTGAGGCTTTGGGCTCTCTAGATGGTTTCCCCCAATATGCTATGAATGAAACTTAAACCTCTGTTTTCATGCTTTTCTTAGCCGACTTGCATGACGATTTTTGGCGGCACAAGACCACTCCATACACTGCAAATAGTCTCCACCGTTCGCACCCCCTTGAATTTCTGAAGTTCCATTCAAAACGATCTCGTGCTGTAAACACCGTTGGGGTTGAACTTCCATATGAATTTATCACAACGATCTACTTGCAATGACGTACCTGCCAACAACTGCTTCAAATTTTCATCAAGTTCTTTCTCCCATTCAGATAAACTCCTCCTCAGGGCCGGCCCAATAGTGTAAAAAATTAGGCTATTATCTAAGCCTCCAAATTTGTAAGGTCTATATATTGTAAAAGATTCACTATAAAAAAAGTAGATCAAAATTTCAATGAATTATGTTGTGTTGTTTGTAAATGCCCAATTTGTGGTTTAGTTGTTTTCAGTGCATTGAATTTTGTTGTTTTGTTTACTGACATATTTTTAACTTTTGAATCTACACTTCACGGTTTATTTGTATTCAAAAAATTAAAAAAAATATCTTTCATATAAATATTTTTTTTATTCAATATTATTGAAAAAAATTATTAAACAAGAAAACAATGCCCTCGTATATGAGTTCCCCTAAGATCTCCAGATTGGTTGGGTCGGCCCCGCTCCTCCTCCGGACAAAATTCCAAATCCAAGTCCCGTCGTCCTAATATCCCATCTCCGGGAAAATACTGCTACTACTATAACCAAAGAAACCATAACAAGCAACTAGTAGATAATTGTATCCTTCAATCTCTATTAGATCAGAAATATGATTTCACAAATGCAATCACGATACATGCACCAATTCCTTATCCAAAATAATAAGACCTATAGAGACAACAAACACATTTTGCTATGTTACAATCACATTTCATCGACAACCCCGATTCATCCCAATGCCACATAAACCTCAACCAGAATGGTGTCTTATCCCATCAGTATTCGTCCTTGTAAGAACTTTCTCGTTCATGAAGCGGCCTTGACAGTTTTAACGCTGCCTTTCCTTCGACCTGTAGACTGTAGTTACATTTTCTTGCAGCAGGTCAGTACATTTTTCTTGTGCCCATTTCCCTGGAGGAGTTGGCGGAGGAGGAAGAGGAGGATGGATTCAGGCCATACTCGCTCGTGTTGCCATCGCCAGTGTACATGCTGCTTCCCAATTCCTGCGATCCAAACGCCATCTGCCTGAACTTCTTTAGGTCCACGCTGTAGGTTCTTGCGTCGTATTCTGAGCTGCCTGTAGAGGAACTGTAGACAGTGCTCTGCCCCGGCTTAACTCCTTCGTTTAGGTCGTCTAGTGATGCGTCCCCTTCAAGTGCTCTTACGATCTGTGCAATACAAAGTTCATGTTTGAACATATAGGCATTGATATATTTCATGATCAAGGCACTAAAGCAAAATGTTATTAGTTTTCTTAAATTATAATATGGATATTGGAAAGCATACCTGACTCATCTTGCAGCGTCTACGGGCAGAATGACAAATGCTGGCAGCGGCACAGGCCACCATACGAGCCATCTCCTCACTGCTGTAATTCTGCTCCAGACGTGGATCTGCGAGCTCCTTAAAGTTACCATCTTTGAGTGCCTTTGTTAGAAGGGGTCTTGCCTGTCCAATTCAATTGGTCAGTACAGAGAGACTACCAGAAGCTCATCAATTGATAATCTACACTTCTTGCTAATCATGAGCTAAAATAAATTACCCAATCAACCAAGCTATCTTCCATGTAAGACATGTTAGGATCCACTGGTCGACGCCCGGTTATAAGCTCCAACAACATGACTCCAAAGGAGAAAACATCTGATTTCTCCGTTAACTTGCCGCTTGAAGCGTATTCTGGGGCCAGATACCTGCAAAATCCAAGCCCCTTGATGTCAAGTTCAATACTACTACATGTTAGGATCTAAAACATGAGTTTTACGGAATAGTTCATATATCTTGGGGTTTATCGATCTTGTGTATATCCAATGAATATTGATACAGACATTCCATGATATATAGAAAACTAGACCAACTAAAGAAGCTTCATTCACTGAAGACTACGGTTATATCTTCAGAAACAAGCATCACTCACCCGAATGTACCCATGACGCGAGTGGAGACATGACTGTTTGTGTCTGAAGTAAGCTTTGCGAGTCCAAAGTCCGCAACCTGTAAGATGTGATTTGCAAGAATTAAGACATGGATAACACTATGACTCATAGCAAGAACAACACACATACATTCTTGACGAAATCAGGGTACCAACAGAGAAAGCTAAGCCTTAAGTCCATCTGATCTCAATAGTTTGATTGCAGCGACTGAATCAGGGAAGTACCTGTGCTTCAAACTGGTGGTCGATCAGAATATTGGAAGCTTTTATATCCCGATGGATGATCCGAGGATGACCTGCATGTGTCTCCAAGCTCATCAGTTTAGCTAAAAGGTAAAGGAAACAGAAAGAGATTGAGGAAAAAGAGATAAATAGCTTACAATCTTCATGAAGGTAAGCAAGCCCTTTGGCGGATCCCAATGCAATCCGAAGCCTAGTAGGGAAATCCAGCGTCGGGTCACCCCTTTCTGTTAACATAGGATAACAGTCACGACAAAGATTAATATCAGGTAGTTAGAGTTATGTTCACGTGCAAATAAGGCATATCCAAACAGAAACATTGCTTCTTTATAAACAAGTTGGATTGAAACAGTGTACAGCTCAACTCACAACTCAAACCACAATGAACTTACTGTGAAGATGATATTCCAATGTGTCGTTAGGAACAAACTCATACACCAACATCCTTTGTCCACCAGCAATACAGTATCCAACAAGCGACACAAGGTGGCGATGATGAACACGGCTAATAATCTCAACCTCAGCCTGAAACTCCCGCTCTCCTTGCCCGCTTCCAGACTTGAGACTCTTGACGGCTACCTCTTTCCCATTAGGCAGAACACCCTTGTGCACAAACCCAAACCCGCCTTGGCCCAACGCGTTGCTCTGAGCAAATCCATCGGTGGCTGCAGCAAGTTCTTCATAGGTAAACATGCTCTTGCTGAGGCCTAGAGCCAGACCAGGAGACGGCGGTGGCAAGGGACCTCCTGCTTGACCGTTGAATGGGCTGCTCATCATCTCGCCGCTGTTGTTTATAATGTTAGGTGGTGGTGGACCGCTTTGAGTCCATCCTGCGCCACGGCCAGCACCAAGTGGACCAGGCGCCGGAGGAATGTTAACAGTATGATCCTTTCCTGGTGGACCGTTTGTCCAGTATTGGTTTCCTGCATTTTTTCAGCACAAAAGTTAACTATCCATGTCGATGTGTTGCTTCGACTGTAGTATCTATTTAAGTACAGGCTTCTCATTGTTGTCGCAATATCATCTAGCTATGCATTGCAGTTATCAATGCCGGTCTTTAAGTTATGTAGAAGTATCTTTGTGCTAAAATGAAGTAAAGGTTGACGCCAAGGCACACTGTATAATTTACAAAAAAAAATATGACGTCAGATGGGATGAGACGGCTGGCTACTACGGCTGCAACCCCTTTGTTCTTGCCATCTATGATTGCTCAAGGTATAAAGTTACCGTCAGGTGTAGGACCGTTGTTCCAGGAGTAAGGATAATCAGCGCGCTTTCTCTTCCTTCTCCCACACACAACATAAACTATCAGCATCAAAAGCAGCAACGTTCCAGCAACAGTCACTCCCAAAACAATCCCAGCCTTATGATCAGACATATCCGAAGAAGACGACGAATCCGAGCTCGACCCTGAAGGGTCATCTGAACCAGTCCCCGACCCATCTACTGGTGGAGGAGGCGAAAACACCCCTGATGAAGGAGATTTGGGTGATCGACGAGGAGGAGGTGGCGATGGGACCCTGTTATTATCTCCTGAAGGAGGAGAGGGGCTCGACTTTCTCGGAGGTGGTGGTTGATTGGAGGAGTCAGAAGGCGGTGGAGGAGACGCGTTAGGTGGAGGAGAGGAAGCCGTAGGTGACTCCATGGGCGGAGGAGTGTTGGATGAGGAAGGAGGTGGTGGCGATGGTGACGAGAGTGATTCGGGAGGCGGTGGCGAAGGCGATGAGGGTGATTCTGGAGGTGGTGTTGTTGGTGATGGTGGCGATGGGGGCGTCGAGGGAGATGAGTTTGGTGATGATGCAGCCTCCTGTGATTCATTGCTCGCCATTTTTTCGAATTCAAGGCCTCCGGGCTTTTGTGTTATGAAGATTACCAGCACATAAGGCTTTGGTCGCGCCTTGCGTGGAGCTCACAACCACCTCCCTTCGCTTGGCTTTCTCCCTTGGTCCTGCAAGAATCCTGTCAGATAAAAAACCAACAGCATTAAGAAAATGCTTTTAGAAAATCACGGTTTAACTTCCTTATCGACAATGTCTATATTCTAGAACGTAGTTTTGTACCCATTTCGTTTACGTTAGATCAAGGGTATGGAGATTGAATCAAACGATCGTTAATTTGATCAGAACAGAGAATGCAATGAAGGAGGATGGACCTGAAATGAAATGCGAAGGGGAAGCAAAAGCTGGAGAGGAAAGGAGATGCCATTGATAGATAGGAGGAAGAATGGGAATTTCACGCTGTCAATGACTGGTATTGGTTTTGTGACAGCTTTGTGTCGAGGAGGCCTAAATTGACTAAAAGTCTGGATTCTGGTGGTTCTTCAAGGGGATTGATATTGGCAAGGCATATTTTTATCCTTCCAAGGCCTCCTCACTCACAAGATAATTTTGGACAATTTTGCGGTTGTCTCACACATTGCCTTGGAAGTAAATAATTTGCCTTGGATTTATCATTTCCCTTCTTCTATTGGGATCCATATATGGATTTTGGATAATGCAGAATTAGATGGAGCCATTATTCAGGCTGAGCAAGGAAGATTAATCAACAGCACCAAAAATACAGAATTTCATGTATCACTTTCTGCTTATAGATAGAATCACCCTGGCATCTGGCAAGACGACATGATTAGATGACCAACTTCGTCATGCATGATGTGGAACGTCCGTTGGGCGCTAAGCTGATTTGAGCTTCAGGAGTAAATCTGAATCCTAACTTCGAAATGAAGTTCTACAACACACTGAACTTAGCCCAAGGAGTAGCTCAAAATATATCAGGTAAAATAAACCAGAACCAGTTACGCTGCATTCAGCTGAAAATGATAATGGAAGATCGAGTATTTGAAGAATAACAGATGCTAACTCCACCGATGATCTCTTCAACTATTTCAATGCAAATCCATCCTAATAACTCCACAGATATCAAAAGGAATCCGCCAAGTTTCTGTTCTGTGTCATTACCAAAACCAAGCGCTAATAACAAGAGGCATAGAAGTAAGACAGTGCGAGTCAAAAGGATCAGAGACAACAGCAACCACCTAGCAAAGTAAGAATATACAAGCAAAAGGAGTCCAGAAAATGCCAACTATAATGGTCTAGTAAGAGCGAAGGAACTAGAGACAGACGAGGCGATTAACATAGGGCACGTACAGAGACCTAATATCACTTTCAGCCTTGCCATGCAAGACTGATGTTCTTTTCGTTTTTACGTTGTGGCCCACGATTGTTCTTCCAACGAGAAGAAAGATGGCGTCCCCTGCAACAAGCAAGACTCGTTTCGGCAACTCTTTCATCTCATGACTGAAAGCTGGATCTGTAGAGTCGTTTATCGGGAACTGGTGCAGATCACCCCATGTCCTGGCTCCAGAGCCCATCGGCATAGTGCTTGAAAATGCACTCTCCAACAATCTCACTCCAATGGTGTAACCATTCACAGATGTCAGACAAAGCTTCCCGTTGATGGCACCAAGCAGTCCCAATTGATCAGATCGTGTTGGGAAAAGTCGGTGTGTGGTGCAGCGAAAATTGCCCAACACTTTTTCCTGTTGCGCTATAAAAAATGGGATAAATAAATAGCCCAAAAAATAAATGGAACCGACACCAAAATTTTACGTGGAAAACCCCTTTAAAAAATAAAAAAGATAAAAAACCACGGGACCGTTACGGTACCAAAATATCCACTAAAGAGGGATTACAAATATCGTCCCTAGACTGTGCTAGAGGATTACAAACACCAGGATAACTCTCACTAATTTTTCTTCTCTAACGGGATAAAATTATACCCGTAGAGGATACCCCTCAATACCCCAAACTGGGTATTTTTCTAACTCTTCTGGTGCTGTATTTGTATTTGATGTGTTGTAAATGTTTTCCTCCCTTAACCCCTATTTATAGAAGTTGAGGATGCTGCTTTTCCTTCACCGCGTTTGCATTGCTTAACTGCGTGATGAACTGAATGTTCGCGCGTCTGATTCTTCTTGATTGCTCTCAAATTTGCCTGAATCTTCTACATTTGGTGAAAAAGGCGTGGGCCCTATGGAGGGAATAAAAAAACAAAAAGAAAAAGGGCACTAACAGATCGACAGCCAGGGATTATCTGAGAACGGTCCTTGATATAGTCGGAAGCAAACAGTGTACCAGGGGTTGCTTGCCAGTAAACAACGCCATTCACATGAACTCCCAACTTGGGTTGAAGTGCATATCTCCCAAAGCAATTTCCAAGTCCCGCTCTCAGATGAATATATCTCGAACTTATGTGCCCATTCAAAATCAGCGGAATGAAAAGCATGTTATGAACGGGTCAGTTAATAATAAACACAAACAATAACAAGTACGCAAAAATAAATTGAAACAAAGATTTTTACGTGGAAACCCTTGCGGGAAAAACCACTAATCAAATGAGGAAATACAAAAGAAGGGATAGAGATAATAATCTCACAATAAGGGATAGAGATAATAATCTCTAAAACAAATCCCTTAAACCCTCAATGTATTTTTATGTGTATATGTGAATAGTGACTTCTCCCACTCAGATCTCACTTTCCTCAATTCTCTTGCTTCCTCTCTTGCACTCCTTTCTCCCTGTCTTCTGCCTCTCAAACACTTCTCTTCTCCAGCCTCTCACCCGGCTCTCCCTTTCCCGCAGTCTCTCTCTGTCTCTGCTCTTATTTCTCTCCACCAATCATCTTCTTCCTTTTATAACAAGAGAGTCATAATCAGGAAGAAGAAACGACTAGATGAGGACAAAGGCGGCGGCTGACGGTGGCGGTGGCGGTGGCGGCTGGTCAAGGGTGGTGGCTAGTTAAAGGCGGTCGTGAGCTTGAGTCACCATCAACAAAGCACACACGATCTTGTAATTGGGGATGAAGTCAAGGAGGGTTGGTTCGTAGATGAGTACGAGGCAAGGATCTTCTCCATGATTCCCTTTGTGTTTGGGGAGCTTTCTGTACTGCATGGTAGCAGGGTTGCAGATGTAATAGTTCTTATCCTTGGGCCGGGTTTGGCAGCAGAGAAGTCCATTCGAAGAGTCTTATATCAACCGGCTCGGGCAAAAAGGTCAGCTGGGGATCCGGCACGCCAACAGCAGCTGGGTCAATAGAAAGAAAAGCCGGCGTACCGTGTGCTTTCTGAAAAAAGAGACCAGCGGCGGAACGACCGAACGAGATAAGTTGGGGTGAGTGTGGACGAAAAAAGGACCGGATATCAGATATTTCCACTCATTGCAAACCAGCGAGCATCGCACAAGGGATTTTGCAGGGAGGTGAGCGAGTGCTTCATCTCTTATTATCTCCTTGAGATTCCTGTACATTAGGCATGTTGCGCCTACTCGCTTTCTCGTCCTCTTTCTACGCTTCATCCTGCTTAAATATTGTTCAACGGTTAGAAGGAGTTCTAATCATTCAGGCAAACAGTCCAAAATAATTACTACTACTAAACATTCAGTCTTTATCCCTTTCTTCCCATTCCCTATGATTCAGTCAGTTGCATTGCATGTCACAAGAATCAATAATCAGTCGCCTTAGGTATTCTTAATGAGAATCTGAATATCTAGAGTCAGACTATCCAGTGCTAACACATAGAAGGGCCAGATCTCATAAGTTCGTCGAGGCTGTAGAGTGCTCCAAGATGACTTAAGTGGTGCCTAGACGCTTTCCACCTGAAAATATCGTTCTCTACAAATCAAAATACCATTGATAACTATGTCACGTCATATGTTATCGTTGTTTCTAACTCTACTGGCATTGTTGTCCAACGACATTTTTTTCCAGGGTCTGTGCAACACAAATTAAACACATGTAACAGTCCACCAAAGTCCTGTTAAGATGCCTAGGTATATGTCAACTGACGCGACTATCTTTAAACATTTAGTGAATCACACGATTGAACCACAAATCGATTCCAGTCTCGCCATTCTCGCGCAAAGAGGGAACCAATTCCGTCTATGCAACACCTACGTTCCCACCCTAACACCACCAAGATGAACAACTCCAATAATATCACATCACAGGACAAACTAGACACAATCAAATTACTCACAAGTTAGTATTCTAAAATATATCGTATTATCTAATTATTTTAAGCAGTAAACCATTTGAAAATCAAGTAATTATCGTCATTATCGTCAAACGACAGGACATTATCGTCATTTAAAAATTTAAATGGATAATCAAGTAATTTTATTTTATTTAAACTAACAAAATCTTATCCAATTAATTTGTAGTCTGTGATTATGAATTGAACGGTCGATATTCAATCTTTACGATATTAAATTTAGCCTAACTATTTGATCAAAACTTTAAAAAATATAAATAATCATATTTATAATCCCATCATCACCCAAATTAAATATAAATTATAATATCTCAAATCTAACAAAAAAAATATTTGGATCAAATAAAAAAATAATCATCATATATACGAAATATTTTATAAAGAAATATAAAAAAAATCCTTAAAACCTTATATTCCTATATGAAATCGTCATTAAATAATTATAAATAATCTTATTTTTTTTTCTCATACAATAATATATACGGATGAGTATTCTATTTTATTTTATAAGTCAAGTTTTACACTAGATTTTTCTATCTCTAACTTTTGATTCAATCTAATAATCGAGATTGAAGAGTAATACAAACAATGCATGTAGATCGTAATAGTTAAATCAATTTATCCAAAAAGAAAAAGAAAGAAGTAAACTATCAAGTTCAATATGCAATAACTAATATACCTATATAAGTAAGTTTTTTTAATATAAACATTATTTTAACTCTATTATGTTTATTCATCCTGTGCAGCACACGGGTCAGTATTCTTTTATATATAGTATTATCCAGTCGTTTTTAAACGTGGCAAACCGCGACAAACCATTTCGATGGCAAACGGTATGATAAGACATTATTATCATTTTTTAAAAAATTAATTAAAAAAATTAAACCAATTAAATAAAATCTAATCTAATATATATCTTAATATATAATCTAATCATTATTATCTTTTCTGACATAAGTTATTTAACGATATTATTTAACTATAATTTTTTATCCCGTACAGCGCCCGAGACAATATTGTAGTAGATATGTATTGATTTTCCAACCTTAAATGTGGATAGAGTTTTCTCAACTCACCTCCTCACAAGAGTAACTCCTTTAGGTTTTGAAATATGGACATATTTGGGTGGTACGGAGTATTGAGTGGTTGGACCTAATGAGCTCTAATATCATAACATAAACCTATAGGTCGTGATTGTATTAATTTCTCAAATTTCAATGTGGATAAAATTTATATTATATACTAAACAAATAAAGATGGCTTTATCTTCAACCGAGATCCTTTAATCTTGATCGTTAAATTTTTCATCCAATAATTATGATTAAATATTAAAAAATTTAAGAATTTATAAAAATAATAATCAAATTAAAAGAAAAATATTTATTCAATAAAAATTATTGGTTAGTAGATATATTTTGGTTGAATTTTAACATGTAAAGATTTAAATTAAATATCTGTTAAATTTATAAATAATATTAAATGTTAATTTTAATAAAATCTAATCACCGTGATTCTACATGATAAAAGTTCTCAATTAAAAAAATAAAAATTATATCTAACTCTAATAACCATGATTTTATTTTTTTTATAAATTGTTAGGTCTTCAACTTATCTAAATTAAATATGAACTTTAATATCTCAAATTTAACTCAACATATTTGGATCAAATAAAAAAACTATAAAATAAGCACATATACAAATCTTTCACCAACAAATAATTATAAGAAATTCTAAGAATTTTATATATGAAATCCTCATTTAGTATAATAAGACAATGACTTTTATCACTATTATTTAACATTATTATTTCCTTATAATTTTTCATTCCGTGTAGCGTACGGGACAATATTCAAATAATATTTTATTTCCAAAATTTTTGACAAAAAAATGATTCTCCTCTAATATAACTCTATCACTACTATATCTAGCTATATCAGTTAAAAAAATTATATCATGTATCTATCTTCTATTATATGACCAAAACGGTTTATTTTCCTTGCTTTTGTACAGTGCATTATTGCACGAATGGACATCGTAGTTTTCTCTACATCCACTCTCGTGTGATTGTTTTTTCCGTGTCGAATCAATTTTACGTGGAAACATCATTATGACAAACAACAAATCATCTAAAATTTTAATTTAATAAAATATCTATTCATCATGATTCCATCTTCACTTAAAAAAAAACTTCTACACAATAGCAAAAATAAATTAAAAAAAATATCACCACAATCTCGCATCGTCTCCAGTTGTATAGGAAAAAAATAAAATTTACAAATATAAAAATAAATAAATAAAAAGAAAAATCAGAAAAATTTTCAAAAAAAAATTATAAAATATGAAAATGAAAAATAAAAACTAAACAAAATATCTAAATTTAATAAAAAAATTCTTTAACAAAACAATAAGAACTAACCTAAAAATCAAAAAATAATTTAAAATAAATTATCTTTTATATATACAGCTACCCAAAATGATTCATTATTAAATTATCAAATCTTAAAAATTCAAAATATTTTATATGTCATAGATATATATGTCAATCAATTATTTTAAAATATTTATTGATATTGTGATTTTTTATCTCGTGCAGTATACGATTCAGTCTTCTAATATATATATTTATTTAATTATACAATTTTATCCGACGTCGAACCATGTCGAACATGTCAAATAGCAAAGCATCTAACTTTTTTTTAGAAAATTTTATTTTTATTTAAAAACCGAAAATAAAACAGTAAAAACAAATCTAATATCTTAAAATATAAATTACCTATAAATTATTATTTTTTTGTAATTATCAATTAATGGTAGTGATTTTTTTTTTAACCAATTGGTTTGTTTTTCAAATTAAATCACATATTTTCCAAGGTTACCCTTTAACCTATCATTATAATTAAACTCCTTGTCGCCGCCGCATATCTCTCATGGCCGCCACCTCCACAAACACAACTATCTCCTCCCT
>JAOVYX010021354.1:0-15861 GCA_035668315.1 Drosera spatulata
AGAACAGGGGGTGGGATCGGGGGCGGGTGATGGTGGGGATGGTGGTGGGGTTTGTCGAGGGTGTCGTCGTTGGCGACGATGGCGGTGAGGAGAAGGAGAAGGGGAAGGAGGAGGAGGAGGAGGAGTCGGGTGTGAGGAGTTTCCATTGGTGGAACTATGGGACTGAAAATTTGAATGGTTTTGGGGAGGTTTTTGTGTGAGGAGGTATATGTAGTTAGGGGTTTTGAGGGTTTTGTGGCGGTGTTCGTTAGAGTTTGGGTTTGGGTTTTTTTGAATTTTGAAATCTGCTACATAATTATTATTTTTTACCTTTTTACTGTTATATTTGTATGGATGTGAAGTTTCATTTCCAATATATATAATATATGATCGTCATATTTCACAAAAATACACGAAAAATCACGTTGGATCGTCTACGGTAGTTATGTGTTCCACTGCTCATCATTATAGCTTAATTGGTTATAAATGCTACTTTCTTCGTCCCATATTAATTGTTATATTATCTTATTTAAACCGTTTCAAAATAAATATTATTTGTTCTTTTTTTGGTAGCGTTTAAACATAAAAAAAATAAAAATCAATTTCATCTCATCTGTTATCATATATCCACGAACTGCTCACTCAATTACTACAGTTAACTCCATTATCATAAAAATAATTATTTCTTTATCAAAATTTATACAAATTCAATACTCACATAAATTTCTTTATCGTGTCAACATATAACAATAAATATAAGACGGAGGGAATAACTCATATGTGTTTCAAGATTAGCATCTCGACAATCAGCTTCAATAAAAAAAATTCTTGATAAGAAGAGATAAATATATTTATATGAATTAATAATTTTTTAAAGACGTTTCAAGATAATTATTACATAAAAGAAGATAATTGCAAATTCCACATAATACCATTCACTTCATCCGGTACTGCTCATCCATGTTTTGGCTAGCCCATCCATCTCTACGCTGCTTCACTTTCTTGTACGTTCGATTCAGCCATTCATAGAGAAATAAACTCCATAATTTAGAAATGTATTTCAATTTAGTAATTATATTAGTGTTATCTAATTATTATATATTTACAAATAATTTAACATTATATAAATAAAATAAATTTAACATAAAACTTGCCCTGTTCCTCCTTGCACCTGAATATAAAAAGAGCTAAATCGAAAAGGCTCATTAGGAAGAATCAGTAACCGTTGGATTAGGACACAGTGGCAAAACGCAAATCTCTCCACCTAAACGCAATTGGCCCAATAGCCCATCAATTATCCAGTGGATCAAAGACGTTGAGCCAATGAGCCCAGTAAGTGATAGTTTGAATTCATAGCCCATTGTCCAGAGAGAAACCTATACGAGAGTCCAAATCTAGATTGATCATTGACTGTTGAGGTTTTTCCAATGAACTCGCATTGAACTCAGTATTCTCTCTCGTCCCATAAAAAATATAACGTTATATCATCATTATATTATTTAATATGTATTTTGAAGAGTTTTTTTATTCTTTTTATCAACGTGAAAAAATTACGTCACTGACTTGGGGTTGAAATATATAACCATTATTGTTTCACGATAATTTTGTATAAAACGATATTTGATCGTCTCACGGACGATTGATAATTTGAATATAAATGACTGAGGTTACAAACACTTGTGTTAATACTGCACGGAATATTTGAAAGAATAAACGATTTGGTACAGGAAAGAGTACTCATGTCATTGAGACAAATGATGTAAGTTCGCCTAGAAGGTTGATGAGCTCCTACCGTTACCTCGTTGATCATGATTTTTTACTATTGTCTAGGAGACATCGAGACGACGAAAACAATGAATGGATAGTATGAAGGGGCCATAGGAGCTGAACAAGGTAATCTCCAATTGAGAAAGAGTTCAGAGTGAAATCCGTCCAAAGTGACCTATGACCTAAAGGGGTAGTAATGTCCCGAAAAGGCAAGCACCCGTATCGTTCACATAAAGATAGTAAACAGTAGAGTACAGATACCATCATTTGGGTACACCATAATGTTAGTTCTAAATTTAGAATCTACAAAGCATTTGGTAGCGTTTAGAACGTACAACGAATTTGAACTAAACACTACCAAATACTTGATTAGCTTGCCGTGTGCTTCAGCACCCAACACGCCTGGCTTAAACTAACTACTGCACAAGATCCATTGCTACGATCCAAATTCACCTTCAAGGGTAAGTCATTGACTCGTTACAAGATTCACAAAATGACCGTTTATTACTAAGTTAATCTTTCTGATATTCGTGGCAGGATTAGGCCATCAGATCTACGTCAGAACTATGAAGAAAATCACAAAAAAAAAAAAAAAAAAAAAAACCCGTTTCCTCGTAGAAACAAACAAGAATGACCAATACAAAATGCACAGATGAACAACTTATCCACGAAATTGTAACAGATCACTTGGAATTAGAAGTGAACAACTAATCGCATTTATTTACTAACATGGTGAGCAATACTGCATAGAAAAAACATAGAATCATCATTGTTTGCACCAACCATAATCATTGACCAGTAAAAATCATCATCAACAACAACTAATCTCACAATCATAATCATCATCAATCCACTAATCACCCCGCAAATCCTTACTTCGAATCCTCCCTCAATCAACGTGTAATCTCCTCTGTTTCATCAGATCATCCCGCCGCCGCGTCGCCCACCGCCGTACCCGAACTGCGCTCTCCGGCTATTCTCCCTCCTCTTCACAACAACAAACCCTACCCCGACCACCGCCGCCACTCCAAGCAACACTCCGATCGCGATCCCCGCCTTCTTCCCCGCACTCAACCCGTGCTTCTCCTCGTCAGTTCCCGGCGCCGGTGGCGATGGCGGTGATTCCGACGAGTTCGGACTCGGCGGTGCTGATTCAGGCTCAGCGGACGGCGTGGGGGTAGGGGATGGGGATGGAGATGGAGATGGAGTGGGGGAGGGAGAAGTGGGGGATGGAGTCGGAGTAGGGGATGGAGTGGGAGAGGGAGAGGTGGAGGCGAGGGAGGAAGTGGAGAGGAGTGAGAGGAGGATGAGGAGAGTAGACGCCATTGATGGATTTGAGATCGAAGAATGATGATGATTTGTTTGTTTTGAGGGTTTTTGGGGGAAAGGTTTGGATCGGATCTGAGAAAGGAGGGGAATGGTGTTGGAATGTGCACAATTCTGTTTAAAAGGGTATGGATTTTGGAGAATAGAGATAGGTACTGCTCTAACGTAATTAGGGGTACTTTGGTAAACATAGTTCAACTCTGCGCGTCCAAACGAAATAGTTTTAAGTGTAATATTACGGTCAATTGTTCATTGATAAGTCAGGGTCGAAGCTAGTTTGTAAGTTTTTAAGGGTTATGGGACTAAAGAATGGAAAGGCAACTTGGATATGAGATTTGGTCATATTCCACACTTCTTTTTGTGGTGTTGATTTCCTAGTCTTTCTTCAAGTCCAAGCAAATTAGGTGGGGTTGCAATTAGGATATCGTGAAGCGTTGAGTTGAAATTGTACAAGGGAGAGATTATAGAGAGAACTTGGAACTTGACTATGGAAGGAGTCTACCGATGCTTTTTGTAATGTTATGTTCCCTGTGCTTTTCACCCTACATCCAAATAGGAGTAATTCGCAACTGCAGTCAACAAAACTTATGGTATAATTTGGATAACATATCGTCCGAATGAGAAATTTTAAGATGACAAATGAATATAATAATTATCGAGATATATAATAATTTTATTCAAAGAGATTGTTTTTTAAGAAATCGGAAAGATAAATCCAGGAAACCATGTCATTTGTAGAATGTCGATTGCCAAGTAGCCAAGCATTTCGCTTTCATTCCAGGCTATATACCGACACCATTGCAGATACCAACACGCCCAACAACCACTATCACCGTAATAAAACAAACAAAACCAGCACAATCCACCACTGAGCCAGCGTTGACAGCTTTTGAAGCTTCGGCTGAATCCATATTCAACCGAGGACAAACACTTTGGCCAATCAGTTCATCAATTAATCAATAGAATGAAGCATTTCTCGGATTTTGAAGATATCGATGAGCTTGGAGTCCAACTTCATGTTGCTATGTACACATCTAGAAAAAAATGTAAAGGTCTGTTCGTGCGGACTGAGCTATGAAACTCCCATGATAAATTATATTCATGTGTTATAATCCTTATAATATTTATATATTTTATATTATTTTATATATCAAATCATATCTGAACATCCCGTAATATATATTACGTTAAAATACGTAATTTATATAATTATTGATGTTTCACGATAAATTTATAAAAACTATATTTGATTATCGTTATACGTATGTCAAACTTTATATCGACATAATAATTTTAAAATAAAGGGAGTAATAATGCGGACTGACATTATCGATTTTTTCCCAGCAGGAAAAGACGGGCGTATGAGTGCATTTCATTACTAACCACAAACCGAGATTTTGCCTGTAAGCACTTGGCTGCAAGAATTTCATCACCCCCGGATTTGCTGTATTATTGATGGGAGCAAGGTTACTTGGCTGTAAACAGAGAGTTATGATGGAACATCTTGTAATTATGTAACACCTGAGTCCACACAGATCCTAAATATAATAATTAATTCACTCATCGGATATTACTTAAACAAATCCCAAATGTACAAAATCATTTTACAACGAAAAATAAAACACAAATTAGAACTCAGACAACAAGGGCATTCTAAATGCACTTCCTTAACCTTTTTACAATCCACTGAGCTTCGACTAGTCATTGTGATATCTTTGTCTCTCCAATCATTTTGAATAGAACAAAAAGAGAAAACACAACCGAAAATAGATGAGTGCAACCTCAGCAGTGATAACAATGACCAGAGTGCCAAAGAAAGTTGAAACAATAAAATCAAGCTCAATCTTTTGAGCATATCACGACGAACCAATGACCTTCAGAATACAAAGATATAAAATAATCCATCAATCCCGCGGCTCTAAAACAGTGACCAATAAATTCACCTCTCGACTCAACCCAAAGGTCTCTTGCGCATCAATTAAAATACCATGTGAAATATAGGGCACCATCGTGACGGATCATGTCCACCGCACATACGACATGTCCAAATCACCACCATCACATAGTATTTGTTTTATATGATCACTGTTTAATTACGTATCGATCAATTTCCATATTAACATATTCTTTTAACCACGAACCATTTCACACAAAAAATAACTTCTTTTAATATTTTAGGTACCCATAAATATAACTTTTCCACTTGATAATTCAATAAATAGTATGAAGTCAAACATGCACAACATGCTGAATCAAATATATGGAGTCAACCAAAGGCTCATAGAATTCAATGGTAAGGATTGCCAAAGAATCAAATAACTCGAATATGCCATAGAAATAGGAAGACCAGTACGATCACGTACCATAATGAGGTGAGTGATCCACCTTGGGATTCCTTATGTTTTCGATCTTGTTCGCTCCATATTCATCCACGACTAACTGCCTTAAACCCTCTTAAACCAATTGAGCACATCGCTAAGAATCAAGCTAGGATCAAGCAACTAGCATGTATGATCAGAGCATGGTGTATAGTGAGAATATATTCTGAACTTACATTATGGTTGTGTATTTCATGGAACGGTGATAGAGTTTCTCCCTTTTCCTCTTTTCACTCCTCTGTCTCAATTACCTCTGCTTCTCCTTGGGTCTTCTCGGCATTGCTTTTCTTTTGCCCAGTTATTATTTTGGTTTATATATTGAGAAGAACTTGAAGGCGGTTAAATTTAGATGAGTCACTCTATCCCTTGATAGACCAACATGTAAGCATGGCATTTTCTTTTTATTTGATTCTCTTTGATCGTACCCCTGATCCATTAAGTAATAAAACCACATATGCCTGACTAATCGTTTACTTATATCCACTAATGTTAGCACTTAAGAAACACTTCTTAAATTTTATTTCATAGTATTTACAAAATTTTCATTTTACTTAATATATAACAACATTTGATCATGAGTAGAACTATTCAAATATTTAACTCCTTAAATAACAAACTCAAAATAATTAATTTAAAATAATTCCTCGATTTCGGTTCGTTATAAATTAAGACATGAAGAAACTTCAAGATTACAGGTGGGCAGAAAGGAAAAGAGATGCCGGAAGAAGAGATAGCCTCCTATTTGATCAACTACTCACTTCGTTCTGCCAAACTTACAGTTTTAAAGCCGATTTGACATACATCACAGGTTGCTGATAACTTGATGCACATATTACAATTCGTCCTTGACGTCTTTGCTGCTACTGCTCTCAGAGGATGTCACTGACTCAGTCTCCTCTGGCTTTGGAGTTGGAGTTGGTTTCTGAAGCTTGAATGGTATCGCTGCATGCTTCTTTATGAACTTGTAAAACGCTACAACTGTTCTATCTGTATCAACAGTGATCTGCAGATCATACGAAAAAACCAACAACATTATCCTCCGCTCTTGTTCTCACATCAAAATAAGCATAATGTGGCATATGAAGATAAGATCAAAAGTTTTTAAGTTATCTACCGGTTCGAAGCTCTTTGATCCTGCCGGGAAGAACAGCAGAGTGGGGAATCCGTCAGACTGCAAAAGTGTAACAAAGGTTTCAGTTACTCGCTAATCCATTCTGTTTTGCCGTGGATTACACACTACTTCACTAGTGGTAATTGGTCACACCCATGATATTTAGAAGTAAACTATTATTGCTTATGGAGCTATAGAGATTAAGACACATCAAGACAACCACAATGCTTAAAGAATCAGAATTACATGAGTCCCAAAACGGTAGTCAGTTCATTTCTCTAAGTTTGATGAGTATGCTAGGCAATGATGATCAGAAATAGTGGTAGGAAACATCCATGGAGACCAGGCATTACCTTTGCTCTGGGGTGTTCATTTGTAGTTCCATCCATTTTGGCGATAACTACAGACTCCACACCACGTAGATATTTAGCAAGTTTATTGTACGTTGGCTCTAGGGATTGGCAGTGACCACACCAAGGAGCATATATCTGCATGAGAAGTTAAAAGTGAATCATATAAACCGAGAAAAAAAGCTACCCCCGATGAAAATTGGGACTTAAAAACAGAAATCGAGTAGAAAAGGAGAATTTCCATATATGAGGATGCAGAATAATCATCTCAAAAGGGACTTCGCCTCAAACAGAAGCTGTATAATGAAGAAAGAAATGAAGCAAAACCTCAAGGAGGACATCCTTTGACTCGTCCAAAACAATTTCGTCGAAGTTCTTTCCAACAACGATCTTCACATCACCGTCATTCTGCAGCGATCAATGAACCCACGTCAGATCTGGGCACTTATTTAGTATGCATGAAATTTCAATGGAAAACTTACATTTTCAGGAATTGGATCCGACTTAAAGAATGGTTGGAGCTTATCTTCAACAAAGTCTGCCGCAAAAGCCTAAAAGAGACAATCAAATAGGCAACTTGTTAGAAGCAAGTCTAACAAGTCAGAGTAACAAGAGAAAATAAAAGAGGTTGAATGGAAGTAGTTCGACCGACCTTAATATTGTCGAAGGTCAGTTCATCATCAAAAACAAACTTCTTTCCATCGTCATTTCCCGAGTATGCGAGAATCTATATCATTTCACAGAACATACAATTCCACAATGTCAAAACAGCATTAAGACATGAGTCATAATCTGGATGCTTTGAGGAAAAGAATACCTGGGGAGCATCTCCTGTGATGCCAAAATAATCAGCAACGGGCTTCCCAGTTTCTTCATCGTCAAGTTGAACGAAAACAAAGATAAGCTACAACACAACCAAGGAAAAGAACAACGGTGACTTCAGTTGAAAATTTTTGTAAGATATACACAGATTGTGGAAGGGCAAGAGATATTCACAACCAACAGGCAGGATATATGAATTTACTGCCAGGACTTTACTACAGAACCTGACTGCCTCAATTTTTTTTCCTATCCGAATTCATCATGTACACATTTTCTGGTTTGTAATGCAATTAAATAACTCCTTCACGTACACATACTTAGGTATTATGTATTAAGTTCCCAGTCACAGTATCAGCCCATGCATACACTGGCAGCTGGCTGTAATACGTCCAGATGATTAAATCAAGCTCCAAAGGGACACCATATCAATAGGTATGCAAATGGCATCAAACGAAGAATCCAGTCTTACCCAATCACCCAAACCAAGGTATGCTCTAAACTTTGTGACCATAAGGTAAAAAAAAGCCAAATTGTATCGCACGATTCTAACCAAACGAACATTTCATGTAAAGTTTTTTTTAATAGAATCCAATATCAGAGTACTTGTACTTGAGGAAAATTTACTAGGAACATCTCAAGTTAAGATGTGTCCGCATGTGTTTATCACAACCCACAAGTTCTATCAACTCCAAGTACTTGCTGAACAGTCTACAAAACCTATTATACAATTTGGCACACAGAAGATGTTACCCAATCTATAAGTTACCTTCCCCTTGAAAAGTTTAGCAGCATCTTCAAATGTTGAGATAAACTTGTCAGAATCTTTGGAAGTTGAGAACAGTATGATCTGAAAGGAAAAAAAGATGAAGGCCATGCGAAAGTTGCTCACAAACGGATGTCACTTGTGAGGAAATATTAAAATGAAAGCTAAAATATTAAGCGGCAAAAAGTTGAAAACCTGCTTCTTTATTGGACTTTCAAATATTGATGCCGAGTTTTCTTTTGTAAAGAAGGTAACCAATGGAAGCTTGTTAGAAAATACAAACTCTGAAATAGCAGACTTGGCGAATACACCATCTGAAAATCGAGGAGCAAAAAAAAGAAAATGATGGATTCAGAAATAGATTCCAATCAAGGTTAGCAACCAACAAGAAGAAAAGGACAATGAGGATTTGATATAAAAGGATAAACTAACCAAAATAGTTTATTTTTTCAGCCGTCTTCTTTAAGAAAACCAAGGCAGGTCTTTTGGCTTCAGCATCAATGTGAAATAGCTTAGAGATGTTGGAATCCACAGTTTGATAAAAATTGACATCATCTTGCAGCCTTGAAGCAGCAGCAAGCTCCTCATTTTCAGGGCCCTACGAGGCATTGTAAGATACTTGTTAAATGAGGAGTCAAAATTGACACAGGCATATAGATGCTAAGCAATAATACATCCAGCTTTTCAATCAAATGCGAGAATAACGCAGGGCATTACCACCAGGGAATTCAGGTAAGCCACAACTACTTTACTTTCAGAAGTCAAAATTTTCTCTGCATGCTCGACAGATGTAATGTTGTACACGCTGGGTCCAATCTTCTTCTTAATCCATGTAACTATCCCTTCCCTGCATCACATACAAACAATCTCTGAATAAAATTCATGACAACACACGGAGATTCTGTCCACATCCCTCTAACCCTCAAGTCAGTATTGAAAAATCCACACTAAGAAGTACTGATACTCATAGATTGACAAGACACTCACGTAGAGCAATCCCTGCACCCTCGTCTCCCCTTGGCTTGTACTCAAAAAACTAAAACACATTTACTGGGGGCTCAAGGGTGACGGCAAATACTTGCCGTAATGAAACTGAACCAATTTGGCATACTGGCAAAGTTCGAAACAAAAGAACAAACTAACAGCACCAGGACCACAGCTATTAGACAAAACTGTAAGATTTGGAGGTAAAGATTCAACAGAAGTCCGAAACTTCTAATCCATATATATGGACAAAGCTGACAACTTCAGGAGATATAGTTGGAGGGACAACTCTGCTAAAAGCCAAACTAATGATAGAAGCCCAAACATTGCTAGCATATTGACACTCACTTTCACATCCAATTCCCCTCCTAGACTAACTCACCACATATCGATGTTGATTAAATCAAATCAAATAGGATTTTCATTGTAAAGACTCAGTGACCTAATGACATCAGCTCTGATATCATACTGAGTAACCAATTCTATCAATTGCTACTCGAGCAATTGGTGTGGTGATATTCATCCCTCCACAATCCTCACATGCCAGATCACATCACACCAATCCAATCATCAACACTCAAAACACAAACCCTAAACCCTAAACCCCCAAAACCACACATATCCTCGCTCACCTACTCCTCGGCCCATCGTAACTCATCTTCTCCCCATCAACAAAGAACACCACAGTTGGGTACCCCTGCACATCATACTCATGCGCCAGCTCGTTCTCCTCCGTCGCATCCACCTTCGCAAGCACCACCCCGTCCTCCTTCAGCTCCGTCGCCGCGGCGGCGTACTCGGGCGCCAGGGCCTGGCAGTGGCCGCACCACGGCGCGTAGAACTCCACCATCACGTACCTGTTGTTCTCTATCGCGTCCGTGAAGTTCCTCTCCCTCAACACCACCACATCATGATCATCGATCTCAGGTTCCTTGGATCCTTCCTCCTCGAAATCGCCTAGATCGCCGAAATCAGCACCGTAGTCCTCGTCGCCATCGTCTTCGAAGTCGTGATCGGAGGCGGCGGGATGAGATTGTTCTTCTTGTTCGAGGTACTTGAGATCATCATCGACGAGATCTGCGTCTTCGACGGCGGCGGAGGTGTGGGAGAGGAGGAGGATGGCGGTGATGGAGGCGAGGACGAGTCGACTCCGCATTGTGGGGTGAGTTGAGTTACCGAGTTGAGACTCGGAGCGAGTTGAGTTGAGTGGAGACGTTGCTTTGAGTTGAGATGTGAGTGCGAAACTGTGAAGGTGATCGATGGAGAGGAGACGGATGAGAGGAACGTTTATGACTAGGTTTTTTATTTGCTATTGGTTTTGCAATAAATAGCGTTGCAAGGAATTTGGGTAGATGTTGAGGTGAATTATTAGTACAAGAAAAATGGGTTGATCTTTTGGGATGAATTGGTAGAAGAGAGAGGAGAGGGTCCTCGTGTCATGAGGTGAATTATTAGGTTTTTTCGGTTCGGATAATGGTTAAGGATTATGAAGAATACAAAACTCGCGTTAAGAATGCAGAGCTCCAAGAGCCCTGACGATTCATGCCACACCTACAATCCAATGGTCCTGGTATATATTGAAACAAAACTTATTCGCGGGGAATTCATGTATATATTAAATTTTATAAAAATGGATAAAAAAAAGTATAAATTCTGACGTAAATGTGTTTAACAATCAATGAACGATCGATATTAAAACACTGAAGATGATTGATTGGGATTGAGATATAATATTTTAATCTCAAGTCTTCATTTCAGTTGTTTTCATCCCAATTATTCATTTATTATTAGAAATAAATATATCATGATATATATTCTCTAAATCTTTCTAAAAATCACTTATTTGTTTTTTCTTTTTTTTGGAAGAGATGAATGAGGAAAAAAAATAATTAATGGAATGAGTTGATATGATATAAAAACATTTAAATTTTTTGATAATTTTGTAAAAAAAAGATTTCAGATATGAAAGGGTTGTAATTTTTATGAAACATCAAAATTATAAAAGTTTTTTTAATATATATTTTTGGAAGCAAAAAAAATATACAACAAATTACTCAAAATTATACTTTTCAAGAAATAATCCCAAAAATGTACCACAAAAAAAATCATTTCAAAAAATTATAATTTCAATCTAACTAATCCCTCTTTTCTCTTTCTCCCTCTCACCGCATCACCCTTATACCAATACCTCTCCTGCTGTTGTCGTCTCCTATTCATCTGTCTTAACCTTCCCCCCAAAGCTTTCATCCCCCTCATCTCGGTCACAATCATAGTGTTTGTCAATGTTTCATCATCAAATTATCCTTCAACCAAAGCGGATGTTTCTCTCTATCGTCGTCGCGCACACCAACGACGCCACACCAAGGTGAATCACGTTGCAACGCTGCTGTTGGATGAGAGAGAACGATGCTACTTCGACATCTCCGTGGATGGATGGATCAATGGAGAAGATGAAGAAGAAGATTCTGGAAATCGATTGAAGGAGGATCGATGACATGGAAGTTTGGCGTACGAATGGTTTCTTAATTGAAGATTCTGGATATCGTTTCATTTCGTTTTTCGTTATGCACAAAAGTTGTTTGACGAAATGCCTGACCCGTTCTGAAACTCGGATATGTTTGTTCTGTTCTATCATAGGTTTGCAGATTGTGATGCTGATGTTGGTTGGACAAATGGGTTCTTGAAGTATCATGCACAGGCGCCGCTCTGTTTCAGGCAAAGAACATGAGTATCTGTTTCAGGTACCTTTTTATTTTTTTCTTCTGTCGCTCTATTTTCAAACGCCCTGTTTTGCTTCAGACGCTCTGTGTTTTTACACAGACGCTCTATTTTCCTAAAAGCACTTTGTATTTCTATTCAAGCGCTATGTTTCTAAAACCGAGCGTCTTATATGTGAAACAGAGCGGTAGAAGAACCATGACCCAAATAGAACGTCAGTAAAAAAAAACAGAACGTCAGTTAAGTATTTGTATTATTTTGGGTTGTTGTCGTGTTGAGTAGAAGGAGGACCATCTTCTAACGATAAAGATTCCTATGAAGATTCCAACGACGTCGTCGGATTACGATGAGAGGTCCGACGATGGTGTTGATGATGGATATGAGATGCAGGAAGTGTAAGGCTTTATATTTTAAATTTATATGTATTTTAATTTATTATCCCTTATGTAATTTTTTGAAATTATTTTTAATTTTTAGTAGTTTTAGGTAAAATCACCCAAAAATGTAATTATATTTTCTGTGAGATAGATGGAGTATATACATTTGTCTAAAGAGTTATCTATCCTTTTGACCAAAAAAGAGTCATCTATACCTTTCAAAAAAGGGAGGAAAAAAAAAAGAGTCCTTTTCTTTCCTCGTAATAATAGATTAATCTGTTGTAAAATGAAAATAACACAAAACTGTAATGGAACTGCACTACTTCTCTCCACCTCTCCTTCTGCGATTCTTCACAAAATGATGCATATTTTACAAAGAGAGTGCACGGCTTTTATAGCCAAAGTGGACGGTTGCTTTGTAATCTTTTTTTCTAGACATGAACAATGTCGGGCTTTATATGAACAGTACCAAACAATATATGAACAGTACCAAATAGTATAAGCGGTCCCCTCAAGTAATAATAAATGATAAAAAATAATACACAGAAAATTAAGATATAAATAACATTCACATATATTTCACAACACTCCCCCTTGAATGTATCTGTCACCTGATGAAGTGAGATTGACTCGTTAAAATCTTGTCTGAAAAAATCCAACGGGATAAAACCAGGTCGAAGGAAAAAGAGTATAATCTCCCCCGTAAGTCAAACACCTTCAATCTTCAGAATTTTGTTGAAGAAGATTCTGAAGTCTGCGTATTTCATTCTTTTCTCGAAACTTCGCAAAAGTTGTACTACATAATGCTTTTGTAAACAGGTCTGCCAAGTTATCACTTGAGCGTATGTGTTTAACGTCTATATATCCATCCTTTTGAAGATCATGAGTGTAAAAGAATTTTGGTGATATGTGCTTCATCCTGTCACACTTGATGTATCCTCCTCTAAGCTGTGTAATATATGCAGCATTATCTTCATAAAGTATGCTAGGAGCTCCTCTGACAGACGATAACCCACATGTCTCTTGAATGTGTTGAATCGTTGATCTCAAAGATACACATCCTTGGCTTGTTTCATGTATTGCTATAAGCTCTGAATAATTCGAAGAAGTTGCTGTGAGTGTCTGTTTTACTGATCTTCAGGATATAACAATATCATAATAAGTAAATACATATCCCGTCTGAGACTTTGCTTTGTGAGCATCAGACAGATATCCAGCATCAGCATATCCAATTAATGTAGTCTTCGATCCTTTAGGATATAGTAATCCCATATCAATACTTCCTCGAAGATAACGTATGACGTGCTTGACTCCATTGCAATGTCTCCTTATAGGTGCATAGCTGTGTCTAGCCAACAGATTAACAGCAAATGCAATATTTGGTCTTGTGCAGTTTACGAGATACATCAATGCCCCAATTCCACTTAGATAAGGAACTTCTGGTCCTAAAATTTGTTCTCCTTCTTCCGGAGGTCGAAATTCATCTTTCTTAACATCGAACCACCATTGGAGATTTTAATAAATGAGCATTATCCATATACAATCGAGATAGTACCTTCTTCGTGTATGTTGATTGATGGATGATTATCCCGGATAATAGATGCTCTACTTGTATTCCTAGGAAGAATTTTGCTTTTGCAAGATCCTTCATTTCGAATTCTCTTTTTAAAAGTTGAGACGTTGTAATTAGCTCCTCTGGAGTATCTACAAGGTTCAAATCATCCACATACACAGCAATGATAGCAAAATCCTTTCGTGACCTTTTAATGAAAACACATAGGCATACTAAATTATTTATTATCCATTGCCGATAAAGTATTCACTTAATCTATTGTACCACATACGATCAGATTGTTTCAATCTATACAATGACCACTGCAACCTAACAGAATATAACTAGTTATATCTTTGCGCTTCAGGAACCTTGAATCCTTCAGGGATTTTCATATAAATCTCAGTGTCAAGGGATCCATATAAGTATGCAGTGACTACATCGATTAATTTGGTTTTCAATCCATACATAGTTGTCACGTTTATGAGGAAACGAAATATAATTCCATCCATCAACAATGAGTAAGTTTCAGAATAATCAATACCAGGTATTTGTGAGAAACCTTGTGCTATTAATCGAGGTTTATATCTCACAACTTCATTCTTCTCATTTCGTGTTTGAACGAATACCCATTTATTTTCAATAAATGTTACACCATCTGGGGTTCAGACGATAGTCCAAAAACATTTCGTTTGGATAAAGATTGCAATTATGCCTTAAGTGCATCTTTTCATTTTGGCCAATCCTCTCTTTGTCGACATTTTTCAACGCTTCGGGGTTCGAAAGACATGTCGAGACTTGCATCAATTTCTGATGCGATAAAATATACAACTATCTCATTAACATCAACCTCTTCTCTGTCCCATACAAGATTAGTGTTTGTATAATTGATCGAGATCTTCTTATTTTCAGATTTTGGGACTTCACGTGGAATTTTATATCTCTCATGAACCAAATCCTCTTGTGAAGTATTTATCACTGCAGGGATACCTTTCACCTGATATTTTTTTTCATGTCTTATTTTTCGTGACACAAAATCTTTTGCACTTCCACGTTTCTGACGTGGTTTATCATTCGATGGAGCACTGTTAGTAACGGTTTGAATATCAGCCTTATCGTGAGTTATATCTATTTTTGCAGGCGTATTTACTGCTGATATATGCGACTTGATAATTATGGTTGCATTATTAAAAGCATCAGGAATTTGATTTGGAATATTTTGCATGTGGATAATCCTTTGAACTTCTAGTTCACATTGATTCGTCCGAAAATCCAATCCTTGTAATCCGGACGCTTGCCTCACAAATTCCGATTGTGATTTTCCCAATCTGTTATCTTTTCCTAAAAAAGGAAAAGTGTATTAATCAAAATGACAAGTCTCATGTTTAGCAGTAAAAAAATCATCAATAAAAGATTCTAAATAACGTATAATCGATGGTGAATCATAACCCACATAAATTTTAAGTCTTCTTTGTGGTCCCATTTTAGTTCGTTGTGGGGGTGTATGTAACGCCCCGAAATCCGAAATGCCCGGCACGTGACGTTATGCCGTCATAGACCCAGTCCATGACAAGACAAAACAAACCAAATGGGTTTGTAGGTATAGAAGCTACCTAAATGATACAAATCATAATTTCAAATAATGATATGTAATCCGGAATACAATATATTGTCTCATTGCTTACAAGTGATCTCCAACAAATATTTGTTACCTCTCGGACAATGAGATATGTA
>JAOVYX010021355.1:0-15860 GCA_035668315.1 Drosera spatulata
TCACTTCAGGAATTAATTTCATATTAAACAGCTTTTCTTTTATTCTCAACCTGCTAGCCAAAGAATACAACCATAACAAGGGAAAACATCAGCATTCCAACATAATCTATACCAAGACACCTTTGGCTTTTCACCTTCCATGGCTTGATAACCAGTGGCGAAGTCAGCGCTGGAAGTCAGGGGTTAAATAGCCATTGTAAAATTTCTATCAGTATCAGCATAATCTAAGAGCACTTGCATCAGTCTTTATTTTTTTTCTCTACTTTTCATTTTTCATTATATATAATATTATAATAAATTAATCTATAAAAATAAAAAATGTTATAATAATACGATAATTTTATCAAATTTTTTTATCTCACACTGCACATTTATATTTTAATACACATTTCAATATACTTTTTCAACATCTTATCAATTTTTTATCACATCATCACTTTATTTTTTTCTTTTATAGAATTTCTATTTTACATAATCTAATACGAGTGCTCTTTATATATAATTTGTATATAAGAATTACTCCTCTTTGGTTATCCTCATTTCAACAATTATAAATTATGTGTTCAATAATATTAAGGGTATTTAAGTATTATGATAAAATGATTCTAGAATATTAAATTATTACAAAGCTTTTATTCGAGTGTTACACTCACCGTTTCGAGGAAGGAACGGTTTCCTCTTTCCCTATTGGTGGGTCCCATTACTGTGAAAAACTACTTCCTAATATGGTTTTTAATTTTTTCTTTTTTCAACCGTGAATCCCACATGTTCTCTCTCTCTCACTTTTTTCCTTGGTTACCCGTGACTTCTCTCATCATCTCTTTCCCATTTCATCAGGAACCGTTTGATTTTGGCAAAGGATCAGACGGTGACCATCATCTGTTCCGTTAACTCTTTTTAATTAATTATTAATATTTATTTTATTTTATTATTAAATTAATTTTAGGATGAATTATTTAAACATACCAAAATTTAAAAAAAATATCAAAAAGATACACAAACAATTTAAGTTTTGAAAACATACAATTCATCTATCTCATTTAATTCATAATCCTATTCTCATCTCCACCACAATCTCTACCATCATCTAACCACTGCTGTAATCTTCATCGGAATCCGGCCCCTGCTGTCGGAATCTTTGTCGGATTCTAACCACTGCCGTCGGAAACTTAGCCAGAATCCAACCACCCGTCGTCGAAATTTTGCCGGAATTCGGCCACTCGTCGTCGGCTAGAATTTGAAACGTCATCGGAATCTGACTACGTCGTTGGAATATGAAATAGAACGTCTAAATAAAATCAAAATAGAGCGCATGATAAAAAAATAAAAATAGAGCGTCAGTACAATATGAAATAGAGCATTAGTACAAAAATGAAATACTGACGCTCTGTTTCGAAATAGAGCACATAAACAAATAAAACAGAGCGCATGTGCAAATGAAGCACGCCATATGAACAAATGTAACAAAGCGCATGAATAAAAAATGAAACATAATAATAATACGAGACTATGCATCATAAGAACTCGACATCACCCAAAAAATAAAATAGAGCGCATGAATAAATGAAACAGAGCGCATGTACAAAAAAATAAAACAGAAAGAATATTTCCGAATAAAACAGAGCGCATGTACAAAAAATAAAACAGAAGACATAAACAAATGAAACAGAGCGCATATAAAAAATGAAATAGAGCACATGATAAAAAATAAAAACAGAGCATCAATACAAAAATAAAATAGAGCGTCAGTACAAAAATAAAACCGAGCTCCTGTCAAAACAGGCGCTCTGTTTCGAAACAGCGCATGAACAAATAAAACAAAACGCATAAAATAGAGCGCATATACAAATGAAATAAAGCGTATGAACAAATAAAATGGAACGCATGAATAAAAAAATGAAACTAATAATACGAGATTATGTATCATCAGATCTCGACATCGCCCAAACAATGCAACAGAGCACATGAACAAATCAAACAGTGCGCATGTATAAAAAATAAAACAGAGATAATGTTCCCGAATAAAACATACAAACATAACACAGCACACATATCAAGAAAAATCCAACAAGATCGCACAAAAAAAACACAAACCCTAACTTCACAAATCGAATCAACACCAAACAGATACTCAACGACCAATACACAAAAAAAACGTATCAACAATAATCTCCTACACAACTCGACTCGAGTCTCAACTACTCACATCAGATACACCAATCCATTCGCCTTAACCAACCTCTGTCTCCCCTCCACACTCACCGTTAAATCCAACACTGCATCGCACGTCATCACCATCACCAGCCCCCTCTCCCCACTCCTCACCCTCCTCACCACCGCCCTCAACACCGTTGCCATCAGATAGAAGCTGTGGTCACCTAAATGTCAATCTTCATATAGCAGCGACGACGGTGGCATCCTTCGACGACTTTAGCGAAGCACGAGCACACTCCTCATAGGGATCGTAATCGGGATTGAGTGACCAATCGATGGCATCACAGCCGCGATCAAGGCAGGGCTTGCAGACTATCTCGAGGTGGTGGTGACGATGGAGGAGCGGTGATGGTGATTGACATGAGGGGACCATCGGCGATGGCGACGATGGAGGAGCAACGACGGTGATTGGCGGAGGAAGAGAGAGATGTGATTGGGGCAGCGGGTGGCGATGGAGGGCGGATATGAAGGAGGAGAGGAAGAGGGAGAAGAGTGCGATTAGGATGTGGGTTTGAAATTATAGTTTTTGAGAATTCTTATTCTATGTGTATGTTTTTGTGAATATTCTTGAATTTTTATATATTTGGGTCATTTGTCGTTAATTTTATTTATTTTAATATTGATTTTATTTTTTATTTTAAATTTATTTGCCGTTAATTTAGTTTAATATTCTTTGATTTTTTATGTCCAAAATGATTTTTGGGGAAAAAAGCGTCATTCCCTTTCCGTCATGAATAGACGATTCCTTGGGTCAAGGTAAGGAATCAAAAACCAAGTTTAGGTCGGGATGGGATTCCGTACGGAATCGCTCATTTCTATTTCATCAACTAACCAAACACAAATTTCCTCATTCCGAAGAAACAGGCAATTCCATTGTAGGGTCCATTCCATCAATCCAAACGCTACCTTAGTGTTTTTGACACTCAAATCCGCTGTGAAAGTCATGGAAGGATAACTGTATGATTCCTCTTGAAGAGATTACGCTGAAAAGGTTGTCGAAGGGATGAATTGAAGTTATAGTTGTTATTGGGCAATAGGCTCATTCTAGGCATTACAAAAACTCATCACTATATCTTGTAATTAGCACACTATTTCGCATTGTTGGATATTGCTTGTTTTGGGTATTACTAAAACTCATACTGGGATCATTATTATTTTTGTAATGAATTTGGATTATTGATGTGTGCAGAACTTGTAATTTGTTTATTTCGAACTTTTGATATTTGCATATAGCAGGTCAAAAGCTTTTTTTGGGTTTTTTTCCTCCCAAAAACAAGATTAGCATCTGAATTCACAAGGCTAGTCTCTCAGTAGCTACAATTCTGTCGCTAATTTACTACAGCTTTGTCGCTAATTTGCTATAGTTTTGTCGCTAATTTGCTACAGTTTTTCCTATGTTACTAAGCTCTTGGGAATGACTCCAACGACTGATTTTTTGTTTGTCTCTAATCAACAATTGTTTCGTCATAAATTTGTGACTGAAAACCTTATGCTCTATCGCAAACCTATTTAACGACTAGACTTTTTGCTACAGTCATAATCTATCACAAATCGGTCGTCAAAGGCTATAAGTGACCTATTTGCAATGGATTTTGACTATAGCAAAAAGCCTCCATTTTTTATACTTATCGGAGATGAGAATGAGATATGAATTATGGTTTTGGATGTAAAGAGGATTAAGAAGAGGCATGCACAGGAAGAGGGTGGACAATGGATTCTTTTGTTTTTTTTTTTTTTTTTAATTCCTTTAATTGGTTATACGAGCACTTGCATAGAATTATGTAAGATAGAGATTATGAAAAAAAAAAAATAATGATAATGTGATAAAAAGTTGAAAAGATGTTGAAAAGATGTGTTGGAATATGTGTTAAATTATTAAGGATAGAGTGTGAAATAGAAAAATTCGAGAAAAATATCGTATTATTATAACATTTTTCATTTTTATAGATCAATTTACAATAACATTATATATAATGATATATAAAAATCAGAGAAAAAGAAAATAAAGATTCTGATGCAAGTGCTCTAAGGATAGTATTGTCTTTGCCGTTTAGGAATTAAGGGAGTTGACAACGAGAGGAGCACGGAGGGTTTAAGTGTGTAGTATTTTGAAAGTTAGAGGTGTCAATGTGCCAAACTCCGATAGCTTAAGATGCTCAAGTGTTACTTTTCTATGATATTGTGATTATTATCATATTTAAAATGATTTAAGATTTTCGTATAGATATAAATCCACATAACATCAACATATCTGTTTTGAAAAGTTTTAAAAATTAATTGTCATTTATGTAAATTAAAAACATGACACAACGAATTTTACGGAATTAATCAAGCATAAGATCCATATATTGGGATTATTACAATCCCGTTACAAAATCGTTGCTACTACGATTCAAACACGGGCTTTTAAGTCAAGATCATATATATCTTGTCTCCCACTAGATGCCATCCTCCTAATGTTAGTTTTAAAGAACCATAGAGGGCGTGATATCACATCATGACGTTATGCTGAGAGAAAAAAGGTTGTCTAAACCTAGGATCATGAGGTATAGGTAGTAAACTCTTACATTTATGATTTATGATTCCACAATCATAACCAAGAAAGAAAAAATGTAAGCTAGGAAATTTAACTAGTTCCCAAGGGCAGAACGCGGGGTTGGGGGGGAGGGCCATGGGCCCCACCCATGGTTTAGTCGAGACCCTATACGTTAATTACGAGTTAGATAAATAAAAAGATATACCTAAAAAACAAAAAGGTTTCGTCCTAGTTGGTGTTGACAATGTCCAATATAGCAAAAGGTCCCAGGTTCGAATTTGTGGCCCTATGGGCTTTAAGGCCCAGGCTGACTGCAAAGTTAGAAAGAATTGGGACGATTCAAATTCTCCTTTCAATTACTTAGTTCCCATCTTTCAAAAAAAATTTACTCAATTTCCAAACTACACACACAAACACAGCTCCTCCATGCTTTGAAAAATTTACTCGATTCAAATTCTCCTTCTTTGGAAAATTGATTCCATTAGTGTTGGAATATATGTGATCTATGTCGCACAATAGTCACAAATGAAAAGCATGATACTTACCTTTTGGATTGGAGTTACGATTAAATCGTTCAATTTCTTCTTTTTTATTGCTGATGTTTATGTTTTTTATTAAAGTTTGTAATTTTTCAAATCGCTATTGCAAGTTAATTCAACTTGTTTTGACTCTTCCGATATCAACGGCAACAATTGAACATACTTTTTCAGCAATGAAGATGGTAAAGACTCAACTTCACAATAAAATAGATGATAGTTTTTGAGAGATTATTTGATTGTCTATATCGAAGATGAAGTGTAACGTCCTAATTTTTCATGACATATTAACGCAAATAACGTCACTGTCGCTGAGTCCAAAAAATTATTTATCCTGTTCATACACAGAAATAAATAAAATCCACTTAGACATAAACCAATAATATTATCAAATACAGCGGAAACTTCTCATTTATTACATATTTTACTTAGTTCATAAATCATAATACAATAGATGCATATTACCACCATAACCTATATCACCTGCCCGTCGTCTCTAACTTCTGAAAACACAGAGAAGAGAAAAGCACAGAAAAATAGTAACCATGAGTCATATGAGCTCAATAACGTGTCGACCCTATACCAGAGGTTACACGAGAGAAGAAGGTAAGAAAAGAAAAGGGAAATGACCATTTACATCCTTTATTCCAGCACTCTAGAACTTATCATACCAATCCGACGTTCATAATTATCATCTTAAAAACATAGCCAAGATAGACAATGAATACCCTCAGTGTTGTAATTGTATCCTTGGCGAGACTTATTCAGTTTCAACTTATCAAGCTTTATTCAACTTTACTAAAAGGGACATTCGCGAAAGGGGATCAGCCAAACTGGAGCATAGGGTCTCCTGCAGTGAGATATCCTCATACCAAAATGACCTCACAAGGTCGATGAGAGAATATCACCACCAAATCACTGTATAACACATACAACAGACACAACGCACTTTATGTTTTATACCACGGAGTTATCTCATCAATTATGGATTTACACTCCTCTCACTCAGTCATCCTCTTTATACCAGTAATCAAGACATAACACAACATACACATCATCTTATCACGGTACGCTGCAATTACAGTCAGTATTTTATTTCAGCCACATTTAGTGAATACATTTTTAGATTCCACTGCATATTATTATACTCACGGTACAATAATACGCATTGCCACACACAACAAATCAAATCGTTACCTTCTTATTGCAACTTTCTCACACACACACACACACACACACACACACACACTCAATTTGTCCTTTATGTCTCAACGAGCGACATCTCCAGATCCTATAACATAATAGGATTCACATATTAATACATTTTCTTATGAATGTTTGTTCGTATTTTGTGAAAAATCATCATATTAATATTATGAGGTGATGCTGAGTATTGTACAAGCCTTTGATACTTATTTTCATTATCCATAATGATGATTTTATATATTGAGTATTATTAGAAATGTTTGTGAAGATTTGGAGTTGTTTTAGAGACAAAACGATCATTCTCGGATCAAAAGATTCTGAGACAGCATCTCGATCTGTGAAACGGGTGACCCGACCTCTGGAATGGACGTCCCGGCCGCTGGAACGAGCATTCTGGTCTCTGAAATGAGCTTCCTGGCCTCCGAAACGAGTGTCCTAGATTATATTCAACTTGACCATTCGACGTATTTAAATCTATAACTTCTTGTATACAACTTCAAAAAGTATTCCATAAAATTATACATAAATTAGACTTCATAATATTTTCAATGAATTAAAGTTTTCATCATAAAACCTTATCAATAATAACAGTTAATTAATTCAAGTTTATAATTTCTGTTACTTCAGATAGTTTGACCTTATTTTACTAATTTTCTTATAACTCTCTACATACAACTCCAAATAATTATTTGTAAATTATTCTGGAAACTAAACCTCCATAAATTTTCAATGATATAAACTTGTCTTAAAAATCTTACTATATAATTCCATATCAAGTCACAAAGTTATCTTTATAACCAGTTTTTTATAAATTGATGTATCCGCATATTTTGATTTATATCTTAGGATTCTTAACTCCAAATCATGATTTTTTAACTTCGTTAGAAAATAGACATGTGAGAATTCAACATATATTAATATCAAAATTTATCAAATTATGTATAAGTTTTCACAAAATTTTTAATCAAGATGATCACCTATTCTTAATAACGGTGAAGGATCCACGTCGTACTCGTCTTACCGCCTAACTTTTCAACTTCTCCTCAAACTTCTCCTTCTTCTCTTCTCTTGCTTAGCTCTAATCTTACATGATAAGAAGTATTTTTTTTTGTATTTGTAAGAAATTTTCAAAGAAAAAAGAGCTTGTATTTATAGGAAAGTAAATCAATTAAAATAATTTAAGAGGATAATTAATGGATAATTAGTAAATAATTAATGAATAATTATTGGACAATTAATTTAATTTAGGTGGAGTAGAAATTGACACAAAGGAAAATTAGTGCCAAAATGAGGTTTAGGTCATTTTCGTATATATACGGTATTTTCATATTAATATCATATTTTTCTATATTTACGTATTAAGGTTAAATTTCATCCATATTTTATATTTTTTACATATTATATAGTCAAAGAAGTCTTTTAATCTCGTAAAATAAGTTATAACATACGATAATTTACTATTCACTTTAATTATCGTGAAACTAAATTTTACGGATTTTTTTGGATCCTTGTATGAAGTACCTGAGAAATTTAGCACCGATGCTGTAATTGATGATTTCTATGAGATGAAAAAACGACGAGCACAATTGAAGTGATAACTCTTTGATATATTATTCGTTTTGTATTTGATTTTTTAATGTATTATTCCAAAAAAATATTTAGTTCCCCCCCTTCTCCGATGATTATTTTCTGATTCCGCCCTACCAGTACTTATTCGAATGCCCAATCTTAATCACTTCTCCAAAATTGTATTAGTAGTAACATCAATGTAGATCCATTTTATATGTGCATTCCATTGCTTTGCAGGGATACTATGCTCGTAGATTCAATCTTCATTCATCCCCATCGAAATTTATGGTGATTGAACTCCTATAACTTGTTTACTCGACATTCTTTATTTGGTTCATGAACCCCGATGTGTTAGATATACATTAATAGAGTTTTCTATTATCAATTCGGATTTTTGATAGAGTTGGTTCCTCGATATTTTATCAGAGCAGATCGTGACAAGTGATCACGAGTATGGGAGAATCAAAAGTTTGAACTGCTAATAGAACGTCTTATTAATATGTATCTAACATATTAGAGTTCATGGACCAAATAGAGAATGTCGAACAACCAACTCTATCAAAAGTTCGAATTGATGATAAAAAATACTATTAATATATATTTAACAAGATGGGAAGATCGATTTGTTTCACCAATCATAGAATGAAGCGAGGCACGATCGGTTTGTTTCATCTTGACTGGTTCGTCTCGTCGTCGTCATCGAGTTGGATGCTGAGTGAATCAGTATTCGCTGGCAAGCGAGTGAATGCCAGCGCTTGAAGGGCTCATCTCATTTGTCTTAGACTCACTCTAACATTTAGATTTATTATGTGTGACGATACGTATTATTATATTCATAATATAATAATATGTATTGGAATCTTTGGATATAGTCACTAAATATGACTAACGTAAAATACTGATTGTAATTATTGTATGCCGTAATAAGATGATATGTGTGTTTGTGTTATGCATTGATTACTTGTATAAAGAGGATGAGTGGATAAAAGGAATGTAAATCCATAATTGATGCGATAACTCCGTGGTATAAAACACAAAGAGCATTGTGTCTGTTATTTGTGTTATACTGTGACGTGGTGATGACATTCTTTCATCAACCCTGTGAGGTCGTTTTGATATGAGGAAAACTCATTGCAGAAGACCTTGGGTTCCGGTTTGGGTAATCCCCTTTCGCGAATATCCTTTTTGCTAAATCTGAATAAAGTTTGATAAGTTGAAATTGAATAAGATTCGTCAAGGACACAATTATAACACTAAGAGTATCTATTTGCTGTCTTCACTGTGATTTTGAGATGATAATTATGAATGTCGGATTGATATGATACTTTTAGAGTGCTGGAACAAAGAATCTAAGTGGTCATTTTCTTTTTCTTTTCTTCCCTTCTTCTCTCGTGTAACCCCTGGTATGGGGACCGACACGTTATTGAGTTCATATGACTCATGGCTACTATTTTTTTGTGTTTTTTTCCTCTTCCCTGTGTTTTTAGTAGGCAAAGACGACGGACAGATGTGATATAGGTTATGGTGTTAATATACATCTATTGTATTGTAATTATGAACTAAAAATATGTAATAAATGAGGAGTTTTTGCTATATTAGATAACATTATTGGTTTATATTTAAGTGAATTTTATTTATTTCTATACCTAAACTCATTAAGAATTTTTTGCCTACGTGGATGTTGGGACTCAATGACAGTGACGTTATTTATATTATTATGTTTTAAAATATTATAAAATAATCGGGACGTTACACACTCAATCTCAAAAACCCTTCGCCCAATCCCACCCTCATCCCTAATCCCACCCTCTCCATCGCCTATGTCGCTGTCGTCGTGATTATCAAGAGCGGTGGTTGAGAATAAGGAGGCTGAGAGGGGCTTGATTGATGATGGGATGGAGTTGAGTTGATTTGAAAATAGTGTGAAGGGTTTGAAAGGGAGAATGAGGGAAGGTTTGAGAGGGGATGGGATGGTGAGGACTTTGAGGGCTAGGGTTTGGCAGAGGTGGCGCGCCATCATGGTAGGCAACTATGCACGGCGGGGGAGTGAAGATGGTTAGTGATTGATTGGAGACGATGCGGCGTTGGATGAAGGAGATGGGTGGGTCGGGTTAGGGTTGGGTTAGGAGTACATGTTGAGTTAGTTTAGGATGATATGGTTAGGTTAAAATAAGGATATAGTTGATATTTTAGGTCATTAGGTATCAATTTATAAAAATAAACTTTGATTAGGTATCTAAATGTGTTATAATAAAAATTAGGTACTAAAATATAACTTGGAAATTTATTGGAAAGTTTAAAATAATTGCCCCAATTAAAAATGAATAGAAGAATTTAAGCGATCTTTTATAACCTAGGGTGGGGATCAAGCCATCAACCACTTTAATGTATATTAGTGTGTTATCCGTACGATATACGGAAAATATCTTAATCTTATAAGTGATTTATTATTCAGAAATTGATTATTTATATCCAATGCCAATCATGAGCAAGGAAAAACATTATTAAAATAACTTCTAAAAAACATTATTAATCATGAAAGTGAAAAAATATTATTAAAATAAATTCTAAATTATTTAGATATTTTATTTAAGTTTTATAGTGTTTTCAAATATTTTCATAAAATTTTTTTTGGGTAAACAATATGAATGTATACGTCTCTATGGTATAATATATATGAAATTATCATGATCCATTTTTTTATTATTAAAATGATTATAATTATCAAATTAATCGTATCACATAATGAATCAAATCAAGTTGCTGTAGCATGTGATATCAAATTTTTGGGTTTTGTAGTAAAATATTTTTAATCATATCATTTTTCGTAATAATTAACACTAACGACAAAAAATATTTACACACATATTCTTTTTTCATGACTTATATAAAGGGTTAATAATATGTATAAACTACAAAAAAAAAATATGAAAAAAATCATAATTATTAATGTAGATAATTAAATATATTAAAAGTAAAATTATTATTGAATCCCTTAATGATAATTGAATTAAATGACATGTAGATACTAATATAAGATGTCATATCATGACATATAATGACATCCCAAAGGATGATATATTATGGGATGATATCCCAAACTAAGAATATATATTGATGATATATATCATCGGAGCATTATTAATGGCTTTTTTAACTTCATTCTCATCCTCAGATTTTGTCAAAAAAACCAATACAATGATTTCTGTATCTCTATTTACATCTTTAAACAATTCTCTACTTTTTCTTCTTCATTGTGCGGGAATGAAAAAACGCGATCCCTATAACAAATGAAATCAAATAAAGAGGCCACATTTCAATGTCAAAAGATCAGCGGTTTATACTGAGGGACCGATCCTGTATTTTACCAAGTTGTTAAGTTTTTCCCAAAAATTCAAAATTTGACTAGAAATCTGATATGGTCGCTCAAGTCAGAGATGGTGATGAACTAATCAACTTCTACTCCATCAATTTCTCTAGTTAAGAAAATAGTTACGCAAAAACCAAATGTTTTCCGCCCCATTATTAATCATGAACCAAAAGAGAGTGCAACACTATTGTATAAATTCGTGGAGTAAATGTTGTTATTCCACAATAAGCAACATTCTAAGATTCAAGATTAGACGAAACAAGTGGTAGTACTACTATCATCGTTTGCTTTGCAATGAATTTCGACTTCGCAATATAATGATTGTTAAATATTTTTTTATTTGATCAGTTTTAAAAAAATTATAATTTTTTTAATAATTTTTTAATATAAAAAAATCAAATCAATCTCATCTATTGTAGTGTACCATTCACTATTTTCTCTCACAAATAGTACAGTAAATCTCATCATCATCAAAAAATATTTTTTTTTACCAAAATCCATAAAAATTTAACACTCGTATAAATCGTATCGGATCAAAACGTTTCAATAAATATAAAACGAAAAGAGTATAATTTTTCCGTTTTCATCACCTTGTCGTTTGTTAACATAATCTAAAACAAAAAAAAATGTTTCTATATTAGGTGAAATTTAATCAACAAGTTTATTCTTAAAGAACGATAAAAACAAAACAAATAATCGATCTAAATAATGTCAAAACTCCTCACCGTTTGATTAGGAAGAACGAGATGTACACGTAACGCAACACAAGCTTACTGTGATCAACATGGATTTTAAGATTAATAAATTTTAAGATTAATAAAATTCGAACCCAAAATCTTCATGAAAAAAGATTGAGTCGAAAATCACCCGATCAACCCACTCCCCACCTCTCAAACCGACAATGAAACTCCAATCACTCTCCCTCCTCCCATGGCGGACCAAACCCTATCCACTCCCCTTCAACTTCACCCCATCCCTCCCCAAACCCACCGCTATCCTCTCCCTCTCCCGCTCCCTCACCCCGGCGATGGCGGCGGCTGCGGACTCCTCGTCCCCGCTGTCTCCAACAGAACTTAGGAGACTGAAGAACGAGAAGAGAGAGACGAGCCCGGGGAGGAACTGGAGAAAGGAGGTGGAGGAGATGCTGTTGGCGACCCCGAAGAAGAAGAAGGGGAGGAAGAAGATAACGTGGGATGACGTGAATCTGGACGCGTTGGCGAGGCTGGGGCCGCGGTGGTGGACGGAGAGGTTGGCGAAGGCGTTGTCGGTGAGGTTCCAGACGATGGATTTCAAGGTGATGATTGGGTGGGATTGTGGGGTGTTACGGTGGATTCTGTCGGATGGAACTAGACGTGATGACAAATGGAACAGCATTGTCATTGTAGTTGTGCGGCAATATTAGATTTGGAGTGAGAAATGAATTTGATTTAAGTGTGATTTGGACTCGAGAATGTTAGTGTTGAGGAACCTTCGAATTTGGTAAAAGTTGGAACTTGGAGTAGAATACCATATCGAGGAATTGACCATGCAGACGGTAGAAGATTCATTATGGATCTTAACAGTTAGTTTTAAGGATGATAACTTGATCATAAAAACTTGAGCAACATTAACAACTCAGGTATAGCCATCACAGTTTTCTAATTGGGGAATAACTAGTCATTAGTTGTGGAGGGCACACATAGACTGATGATAGACCCAGGTAGAGTTCATGGAAACACTGCTCTAGGCTTGAGGATTCACATTGGTGATCGGATATATCCTGTCTAGCTTGTCAGTGATGATGTTGTTATGGGAAATTTTGAATGGGTAACTCTGAGGGGTATGTTAATGAAAATCCTCGACCGTTAGATTTTGTGAAATCGGGGTGATTCGGTTTCTGTTAATGAAAATTTTTTTAGTACTTTGATTCTGGTGATGATGGTATAGAATGGTATTGTGCTTATATACAAATGCTTGCTACATTTTGTAGTTTTTGTTGGAGGAATCGCTTGTGGATTTGACCTTTATTTGAGCTCGTGCCTGCGATAATCTGGTGAATATAAATGGTTGACAGATTGTGCTTCATGCTTACTGATTGATTTCAGGTCTATGTTCCTGCAGTTGAGCTGAAAAAAAAGGCAAAGGATGGAACCTACGATGTTAAGTCGAAAGCTATATACCCAGGGAAAGTGTTCTTGAGATGTGTTCTGAATAGGGAGATACACAACTTCATAAGAGAACAATATAAAGTTGTAGGCTTCACTGCAACAAGAATTGGAGACTCGTAAGCACTAATAATCTTTGTTTTTATGCTTTATGATTTATGCTGTGATGTTGCTTCCGCTGGCTGAACTTTGTTAAAAGCACTCTTCATAGCTCTTGTTTAGTTGTAGGATATAGCCTAGACAAACCATTCGACTTCTGTAGTAGCCAGCGTATTTACCGAGTCCTATAGCCCCCTTTTCCGTACACTGAATATTATAGTTGACATGACAACGATTACTCGATGTACCGGATCTTGCAGGTTGCATAACATACCTGATGACCAGGATAAAAGACCTTTGCTGTGAATTCGGGTTTCAAAAACTCCAGATCACAAGTTCTCTCTTAATTTTCTTCGACCTCGTTGGCTTGTTTTAACATCTTTCTGGTTTTAAGGAGGAGACAGGTATACAAGCCTAAACCTATGGATGAGGGCGAGATGGAAAAAGTATTAAAAAGAGCAAAAGAAGAGCAGGAAAAGGCCGATAAGGCTTTTGAAGATGAGCTGAAAGGCCTGCCAGAACCTCAGAAGTCGAGTCCCGACACTCCACCCAGCATAAACGGTGTCATAGAAGCAGTGAAGGAACCAAAGCCGAAGGGGAGATCCAAAAGAACTTCAAACAAAAGCGGTACTGAACTGAGACTGGAAACGAAAGTAAAAGTGGTATCTGGGACTTTTGCTGATTTTTCAGGCATCGTCAAGAGGCTGGATGCCAAAAACGAAAAGGTCTGGCATTCTCGTCAAGCTTTTACCATTCTGCTCTAGTGAAGGAAACTGACTATGTCTGTGCTTACCGAGACTAACGTGACTGCTCACACGCAGGTTACTATTGGATTTACACTTTTCAGAAAAGAGACGAACGCAGACCTTAGTATCCACGAGATCGTTGCAGTGACAAAATGATGTTGGCGATGAGAATCTGTGGCAGTGCACATGCATATCTTCGGATCTACACTCACGAGAGGATTTCTAGTCCCTTGAGCGAATGTCATTCTTTTGATCGCTGCAGATGCTTGATATCATGCTGGCAAAGCAATTCCGTATATGGGTGGATGGAAGGCTTGTACTTGCTCGCTTTTCCGTTCATGTGGATGGCGAATGAGGTCTCTCGTCGAGCATGGGAAAAAAGAAGCAGCAGGATGTATAAGATCCTAGCTTGATGTTTTTGGGGTGCTACGTTCTACCGCAGCTTGGGATAGAAAGATTCCCAGTGAATTTTGTACTAACGAAGTGTGAACATTGGTAGGATGTGTGTTTGTAATCAAGACCAAATGGTATGAAGGAAAAAGAGTATGTTTCATAGATGGCTTGATTGAGAACGAACACAATATTTGTGCTTGCGATCAATATTTTCCATGTACGTTCCATACCCAAGAAAGTTGCTCCATGTGGGCGGCATCCATATTCAAAGGTTGACATAAGACATGGGGTATCGAATCTCGTTTGTTAATAACAATCTTGATTTGCAATTGATCATGAACGAAAATCACCCATAAATTTTGAGGAGATGCTAAGTTGTCGATTATCTAGTGATGGAGGGTTTTATCTCAAAGGTGTAAACAGTGTGGCTCCTGATGTTATGTAATATATTCCCTCCATCCTTGATAAAATCATGACATATTATTAAATATGATCGTCATATATAAATCATAATTTTTTTAAAAATGACAAGATTTTAGCATCAAAATATCTACGCTATGGTTACTTTACATTATATCATCTTCATAATTATTTTCATTTATCTCTCTAATCATTTTCAATTCTATCTACTCAATTACTCTACCAACCTCAAAGGACATAAATAAAAAAATACTTCGAATCAATACTTTCATTAATATTCATGTCAAATAAAAAAATTATAATTTATCTGAAACGAAAAAAAGTATCATCTAACATAAAAGAGTGTACTATCACGTCCAGCATGTCAAAATCCGAACTTGCCATTGATCTGAATGATCTTCTGTTTTATATGCCCTCTGTCCCACAATAGATGCATTACGTTGACATAGCATGCATCTCGATGTAAACTTTAACACACGTATAATGATGATCAATCGTAGTTTTTTGTAAATTTATCATGAAACATTAATGATCGTGTAAATTACGTACTTCAATGTAATACATATTACGGGACGATCAGATATGATTTGATATGAAAACGAGATTTATATTCATCAATATAAAATA
>JAOVYX010021356.1:0-15857 GCA_035668315.1 Drosera spatulata
CTTTAGGTTATTTCTGGGACTTTCACCCCCCACCCCCTCTAGGCTATATTGTTGTAATCGTTGTAGCACTTTCAATGAGTTCTATGTGGCATCGGACCTCGAGAAAGCATATATTCATATGCCATCAACATCATCACCACCACCACCTACCGTTGACTCTGCTCCTCCACCTTTTCTTCCACAATTTTCTAGGGAAAACTCGCAGAGTCCTGACAGAGGTTTAGCTAATACAGAGGTAGTCGAGCACTCTGTGTGTACAGACTTCCCCTCTCCAACTTCTATTGGACAACAGACTGCTGCTGGAGCTGTTGTTATCTAAGACAACCTCAACTCGATATTGAATGGCCTCTTATCTAGCATTGATCAGAAGCTGTAAGAGCCTGAGACCAGAGTGAAGACTCTGATTCAAGAGTCTGAAGTATGGACTGAGATGAAGATCAACCAAGCTGCTGAAAAGGTTGATAACTTTGACTTCAAACTTAGGGTCTTATACACAGAGCTGAATACCCAAGTCGGGCGGAAAGTTGAGGTATCTGAGAGCCATCTGAGTTCTATTCAGGGCCTTCTAATGACCTTGGAAAAGATCTTAGATAAAGAGTTCGGACATGAGATGGAAAGAGGGAAGATTCTTCGAATAGGACTTGAGGAGGTCAGAAGCCAAGTCAACACAGTTATGCATGATTCTTCGTTTATCAAGTCAGATATCTACACCATCAACAACAAGGTATGTGAACTTAAAGAAGATATGAGGTTGTTGAGAGAAGATATAACTATTATCAGTGGGAATATGCTCATTCTGGATCAATTGGCTTCAGATACTTTTTGGGATGTTACCAAGATTCTGAAAAGTATAACACACTCCCAGCCTAGTTCTAGTTCACAACCACCCAAACCTTGTTTATTTTGTCAAAAAAGGGGGAGGAATAGAGTTCTAGGGTTTATCTAGTTGGATACTAGGATTTGGCTTTGGTTTGTTTGCTTACTTTTGATATCCTGTTTGTATCTGGCTACTTCTGCTTCTCTGTTTCTTTGTTTGATATCTGAATATAATACATTCTTTTCTCTTGTAGTGTTCTGTGATGTCTTGCATTGTTCTGTGATGTGTTATGACTTGGCACTGATTTGGCTTAGACCCTATACTAGATTGACTTAGGTTTTTGACAACATCAAATAGGGTGAGATTGATGAAACTAATAGGATTTACATGATGAGATCTTTGTGATATCATTGTTTACTCTAGCCTTACCTATGATCTGATGTGTCAAAATATAAGTTTATGTTAAAGCATATTATCTATTATTAGAACTTATTTCTCTTAAGTTAGAGTTCTGTTAGACCTAGCAAGTACTTTAGACAGTCAGAGTTCTGAAGTGGAAAGGGCTTCGGTTGGAAATGCTGAGTAAATCAGGCTGGCTGGTCAGACTTCGGGTTTATCAGAGTTTAATGTTGGAGATTCAGAGTTCTGATTGAAGACTGGAATAGCTGTTCTTGCTATGGTAATGTTTGATGTGTTCCAGTAAGCTTCAGAGTCCGATGAACAGTATATGAAGATAGATTTTACAGATTTCAGAGTTATTAAAGGACTGGTATTTCAGATAGTCATAGACGTCTTGTGTTGAACAGTGTCAGAGGCATAAAACTGACTTATGTGAAGTCTGTAGCTAGAAGGTTTCAACAGACTTGGAGTAGAGTTCTGATAGAGAATATACTGAGGCCTGGATTTCTTCTACGACAAGTCAACCTGATTTCTTGAGGCCTATATAAGGCAATACTTGGATACGGTTGAGAGCAACAAAAGGAACGAAAAAGCATATAATTTTTACACTTTGGGATTCTCCAAAGTATCCTCTCTCTCTCTCTCTTTCTCTCTCTCTCAACATCCGTCAACTTCCTTACTCACGATTCAAGGTGCAAGAAACCATTTGCTACTTTTGGAGTTTTTTGAAGTTCCTCATCATTTGTGCTTGGGTTACGACGCCTTGGTGCATTTCTTCCGAGAAGATACAAATTTCTTCTCTGGCTTTGTGAGTTCTTGATTACTGTTGATTTCTCTGATTATGGACAAGTGATCCATTGTGAACTTGTTCATTTCATTATGATCTTGAGTGATCGGTGTTTATATCCGTGGTGATCTAGTTGTTGATAGATACTTGGTTTGCTGAGTGAGCCTGGAAAACTCAGAGGTTGAAGGTGAATATGAAAACCTAACTATGATCTTTTGATTGTAGTGGTTTTCCTCCATGTACTAGGGTTTCTCACGTAAATCGTGTGTTTGTTATTTTCTATTTTTGATCTGTTCTTGATTCACTTAACACAACATTCGATCGACTCTTACAGACTTATTTCCTATACATAAGAATCTTGTCGAAATTGTCATTTTCGCTACGATCGAGTCTTGATCACAGAATCAGGATTTTGTTATTTTTATGAAACCTATTCACCCTCCCTCTAGGCTATTATTCTTCAATTAGATTCACACTTTCATACGTGACCTAGCACCACACCGTGATGTATCATGAAATGGCATTTCTCATAATTCAACACAAGGTTCAATTCCACACAACGAGTTAGTACTAGTTGCAAGCGACTCAAGCATTGTTTAAACGAATCACCGTAAACAATGAAATCGTTCATAAACACTTCGATTATGTTCTCAATATATTCTGAGAAAATTGACATTATACATCGCTGGAAAGTTGCTGGTGCATGACATAGCCCAACTGGCATTTTCCTATAGGCGAATGTGCCGAAAAGACATATAAACGTTGTTTTCCTGTGATCCTATGGGGCTATTGCAATCTGGTTATATCCTGAATATCCGTCGAGAAAGCAGTAATGCGAGCGGCCTGCTAGGCGCTCAAGCATTTGGTCCATAAACGATAAAGGGAAATGATCTTTCCTTATGGAAGCATTCAATTTTCGATTATAAATGCACATCCTCCATCTCGTTTGAACCCTTGTTGCAACCATACCACCCTCAGGGGTAGTAACGATGGTCATTTTGCCTTTCTTCGGTACCACATGCATAGGACTTACCCATTCTGAATCAATGATAGGGTAAATGACTCCTGCGTCATGTAGTTTCTGGATCTCCTTTTTTACTGCTACGTCAAGTAGGGTAAGATGTCTTTGTGTCTCCCTTGATGGTTTTGATGTATCCTCATGGAGAATTCTATGCATACAGGTCGATGGACTTATGTCTTTGATATCAGCAAGTGTCCAACCTATTGCAGTTTTAAACTCTCTTATAACATCTAGTAGTTGTCCTTCTTGTTCCTTCTCGAGCTCATATGGTATTATGACTTGTAAAGTTTCTCCTTCACCTAAATAAGCATATTTTAGGTGAGTGGGAAGATCCTTAAGCTCAAGAGAAGGTGGAGTTATAACTGATGGCTTCAATCTCTCGTGAGTTGAGGGTAACGTCAAACTATTTGGCTTAAAATGGTAATAAGAAATTTCATAAATCTCCTTCTCCAAATCATCTAGTGTTTCTTCGAAGAAACTCTCTTCCATAAAAATTTCTTTCCATGGCTCCTAATGCTTCCAAGAACTCGTCATTGCTTAGATTAAAGGGTTCTTCGGTCAATTCTTCAAAGGTGTCGATAGCACAAATGGAAGCAACGTTATCTGATGGATATTTCATCGCTTCATACATGCTGAATTTAATGATTTCACCACCAAATTCCATTGATACTGTGTCATCATGCATATCGATCCTTGCACGTGCGATCTTTAAAAATGGTCGTCCCAACAGAATGGGAGCAGACGAGCATGTTCCTTTCTCCATCCGAAGGACATATAAATCTGCTGGAAATATTAGGTTGTTCACCTTAACCAACACGTCTTCCACGAGGCCTTCTGGACATGCTATCGAGCCATCCGCTAGTTGTATCATAATACTTGTTGTTTTAAGCGGACCTAGATTTAGTGCATTGTAAAATGCCAATGGCATCACATTTATTGATGCCCAAGATCTAGCATACATCCTGGAATCTTTGAGTTCCCAATTACACATGGGAATGTGAACGTTCCGGGAGGTTTTTCTTTTTGCGGGAGTTTATTTTGCGGAATAGCAGAAATGTTTTCTCCCAATGTGATCCTTTCATCTTCTTTTAAACGCCTCTTGTTTGAGCACAGTTCTTTGAGGAAAATATCCTTCTTCATCTCGTATTCTTATCCTTAGCCAATCGGCTAGGAAATAGTACAATTGGTCTGTATTCTCTTGGTTCTACTGTTGTTGACTTTGATTTTTGTGATAACTCCTGGGACGGAGACTTTGATTCGACTTGTTTCTCCTTAAGAGGAAAAAAAAAAACTTCCAATTCTTATTCTATTTGATTCCTCTTTAATGGGACAATGTCCCGAATTTTCCTTCCACTTCCTACAGTGATTGCACTCGAATTCTCGTGAGGATTCACCGGTTGAGATGAAAGTTTGTTTGTTAATTAGGCTTCCACTTGTCCTACCTTAGTGGCTAATTGATCGACTTGTGTTTCCAAATTTTTAATGCTTGATAATGCACTATTTTGGAATTGTATTGTGTTGTTGGCCGTTGTTCGAACAAGCTCTTCTAACGAGGGTGAAGAAGCTGGTGATGGCTGCCAAGCCTACTGCTATGGTGGGAACTATTGGGGTTTCACGTTGTAAAATCCTGGTGGAGTCGTCTTTTGGTACTAGGTTGATAGTTAGGTCTTAGAGGACGTGGGAAGTTCCCTACAGCGTTAGCTTGTTATTGCACGAATAAGATTGGACATTGGTCTGTTGCATGTCCAGGAACCAAACAGATACCACAAGCCTTAGCTTGCGGTGGTGAATCTTGATTGTTTTAAGCCAAAACCTTGGCTAACATACTTTTTATCTCAGACAAATTTGTGTCATTATAATGAGACAGCTCATGAGCATGTCTCGAAATGGCATCGGGAGGTAATTGATTCTGTGACTGAGCAACTATTTTCTCAAATAGTTCTCGAGCAGCTGTCGGAGAAAGATCTTGATAATATCCTCTACACGCCGCATCAGCTAATTGCTTATCGTAATAGGACATTCCTTTATAAAAGTATTGAATTAGGAGGTTCTTAGAAAATTGGTGATTCGGACAACTGGCAACTAAACTTTTGAAACGTTGCCAATATTCATGGAAAGTCTCCTTTGGTTTCTGTTGGATGTTACTGATTTGTGTTTGGATATCAATAACTCTTGATGTTGGAAAGTACCTATTAGGAAAAACCGTTTGTATTTGGGCACAAGTTGTTATTGTATTAGGGGGCAAGTCAAACAACCAGTTCTTTGCTTGTTCGTTTAATGAAAAGGCGAATGCTCTTAACTGCATCACCTCATTGTTAACCCCTTTGGATTTCATATTCTCACAAACTAACCTAAATTCCTTGAGATCAGGATGAGGGCATTCTCCTGGTCTACCATTAAATACAGCTATTTTTCATAAGAAACCAGAATGTAACTTCAAATTCGCACCCACAGCTCGAAAAATAATACACAAAGATGAATTATTATTGGCATTATACTCAAGCATTTGCCTAAGGGTACATTCAGGTTCAGCATTATTCTGGATATTATTCATATTATTTTGATTTTCAGCCATTGTAGAATTAGAAATTGGAATGTTCTCTCCGCGTTTTCTTAAAAATTTAGAAGATTGCCTCGGCCTTTCTAAGCTATGCTCAATCTTCCTTACTTTCTCCTTCACGCTTGATTTTGTGACACGTCCGCTTTGCAAGTTTATACACTAGCAAGAAATTCAGAAAAACTGCTAAAAAAAACGGAAAAAAGAAGAAGAAAGAATCACAATCAGATATTAATAAACGAACCGCTCCTCGACAACGACGTCAAAATTTGACAGGCCCGTCGCAAGGTGTACAAATTATATCCTAACGATGCCACACAATAGCAAGATATTAAATTAATACAGTAGCAATAATTCAGGGTCGATCCCACAAGGAATGGGTTTACTAATGTACTAAAAGTGGTTCTAAACAAAAAAAAAAAAGAAAAAAAGGTTTTGAGGTTGGTGTTTTAAAATGAACTAAACAACAACTTAAGATAAACGAGTTTTTAAAGACGGAAAAAGGGTAGCGTGATTAATGTATAGTGTTTTGGTTGGATTTCTTCATCGATTGTATTTTTTTTTCCGCTTAATCATGTTTGTGAATGTTGTAACGAAGTTCAACTTAACTAACGTTATTATCGATAATGTTAACTCATATGCACAAGAGCTAATCCTAACATTAGTTAGCTAGGGCAAAAGAGAATGAACCTAGCTTAGCTAATGTTGTTTAAGTGCATAACTCAACATTCCATATACACTAGCAAAGGAGAATGACTAATAAGAATAAGCTCAATTGGAATGAGTACTCAAAGTTATACAAAAGAGAATGATATAACTTTTAGCTTGCTACCATATTTTGTCAAAAGAGAATGACACATGCATAAAACCTTGATTATACTACTTAGAATGGCCTATTCTAAATCATATGATCGCTATTTAGCTCAATCAATTCATCCATGAAACAAGCATTAAATCATAAGCAAGAAATATTATGATCATGTCCCATCTCTGAAATCCACCACAAACACGTCTACATTACAATGAAATTACTCGGGATACATAGATGAGAAAATCTGTCCAAAGGCAATATAACCAACACAATCCATAGATCCAACAATTGATTGAATAACAACAACTATAAGACAAATAATCATAGAGACAAGATCAATATAAAGAGGTTATGGATGTTTCTCTCCCAATTTTCATCTACAAAGATCGTTGTTGATGAATATGTATCCTTTGATGAAGCATCTTGATCGTCACCTTAGCACGTCGATCAATTCAGTGATGATCTCCTTGCTCGGACGGATTGATTCTCTTGATTGGCGAGGTTTCCTTGTTCTCGCTGGGTGGCGGCAGCGTTTCTGCGTCCCAAAAAAACTCCCTAAGTGAAAAAGGATGTCTGGTATTTATAGGGAACTCGGAGATGCATTATCAAGACCTAAAATCGACGTTCAGGATTCAATCGAGCTTCTGGAATTCAGCGCTGCACGGCTGTGCCACACTTACGCACAACCATGTCACGCACAATCCTGAAAGTGACCATCATACAACACGACCGTGTTTGTCTCTGGAGTGGCCGTGCGCCCTTGGAACTGAAGCTATTGAACTCCTATGACACGGTTATGTCACAATGCGATATGGCCATGTCACCTGATGACTACACCTCCTGTTTGATTGTGGCATGGCTATGCCACAATGTTACTTGACCGTGTCAAAGACACCTTGTGCAAAGAAGATGAAAAATCATCCCTTTGGACTACAACTTGATATAGAACCCCTTTTAGCACTTCCATTACACGTCAATCAACTCTGAAATCCAGTTTTGCACAAAATCCATCCTTCTATCGTCATTCGGCACACAATACATAAAAACTACGGTAGTATCCAACTATAAAAATAAAACTAAACTAATTCGAAACAAAAAGTCATGAAACTCAAACAAAACCCAGGTTATAAAGTTATAAAAACATGTGTGTTTTGACATACATCACACTATCAGTAATAATTTCAAGCAAACTAACTCTCGATGAAGAAGAGAAGTTAGTAAATCAAACACGAGAGCTGTCGGGTGGACGATTGCTGATATCAAAGGCATACGCCCTTCCACTTGTATGCACAGAATCTATTTGGAAGAAAATGCTAAACCATCAAGGGAATCTCAACGCCGTTTGAACCCTCCTATGATGGAAGTAGTAAAAAACGAGATTCTAAAGCTCTTAGATGCTGGTGTTATATATCCAATCACTGATTCTGAATAGGTAAGTCCAATTCATGTGGTTACAAAGAAAACTAGAATGACTATAGTTGAAAATCCTGATGGTAAAATGATAGCAACTCGAATCCAAAATGAATTGAAAGTGTGTATTGATTATAAGAAGCTCAATGCTTCAAAAACAAAAGATCACTTCCCACTACCATTCATGGATCAAATGTTGGAACGTTTGGTAGGTCGATCACATTATTGCTTTCTCGATGGTTATTCTGGTTACAATCAAATCTACATTGCTATAGAAGATCAAGATAAAACGACTTCTACATGCCCATTTAGGACATTCGCCTATCGAAGAATGCCTTTCAGTTTGTGTAATGCCCCAGCAACATTTCAAAGATGTATGATGCCAATTTTTTCTGACTACATTGCTCATATCATTGAAGTGTTTATGGAGATTCTTTTGAAGATTGCCTTAAGAATTTGGAACGTGTACTTAATAGATGTATAGAAACTAACCTTGATAGGAATGTGCAATCCATCCAGTTGTAAAGAAATTGATGAGCAAAACTAAGAAGTATTAGCCATGATGTTGTTAGTGTGCTTAGGCTGGACATTAGTTAGGTATCTGCAGTCTAGGTCAGATGCTAGAGAGCAGACGGCCACAGATGGAGAGCATTGTGGGCCACCAGATGCAGACTAGTACATAGAATTTCGGCTAAGCAGTTAAGACATGCATGGACAACAAATGTCCTATAAATGCTTCAGGATGTGGGATTAATCTTGCAGACAAGGGTCAACACAACAATACATGGATTGCATCAGATCTGGGTGTAGGCAAAGTTGTAGCAGTGACTGAGTGCAGACGAGGTCTCAACGGTATTGAGTGCAAACTAAGTTATAGCAAACTGGAGTGCAGTAGAGATGGTTGCTTTGGTTAGGGCAGAAGTCTGAGAATCAATCACAAAGAAGATTTGAGGTTCAGAGTGACAGTATGAGTATCCGAAAAAGGTGAGCCGTCAACATCAGTGAAGGATCACATGTGACAAGCTGTCACCATTAGGTCAAGTACACGGTCACCAGTTCATTCCCTCGGCCAATAAAAGGGGATCAAAGAGCTCAAAGAATAGTGCTATTGAACGAGTGATTGAGCATACAAAGTGTGAAAAACCAATCTGAATTCATAGACTGTTCAAGTGAGCTGAATTGAAGATCATGAAGAAGAAGGGTTCACTAGTTTACACTGAAGAACAGAAGATGCAGCAGAGTCCAGAATAGGATCTGTGCATAGGGTCTAGGTTCTTCGCCTTTGACAAGTTAGAAAGCTTATAAATGGGTTGTCTTGTAAGCCAAAAACAAGAAGATAGTGAACTAACCTATTGGATTGACTAAACTGGCCACCAAGGGAAGACTGGACTAAGCTCTCCATTTTCAGTTGATAACGAGTGTCTGAACCAGTATAAATCCTGTGTTCTTTATTTGGTCTTCATTATTTTGAACTGTTAGAACTATTAGGAATCAATCACAACAGCAAACAGAGATAAACTCTCAAAGTTAAGTCTCTGTTGCAGACCTTCCAAGTGGTCTGCAAAGAACTTCACTATATTGAAATCCATTATTCCGTTGCATAACACCGAAAAATTTAAAGCAACCTATTCAGCCCCCCCCCCCTCTAGGTTGTATCTGTGGATCTTACAATTGGTACCAAAGCTTAACTTTCTAGACTTAACAGTTTTGGAAAGAAAAGATCTTATCTTTTGTTTTTTCTCTGCAAAAAAGTTACTACGAGTTTATTTTGTGAAGAAATCATGGCTCCTCCAAAGCTACCTAAATGCCCCAACAGTGGAGAACCACCAGCGTGCTCTTTTGACAAATTCAATCACTGGAAGCTAAGGATGCTTGCTCTTTTGACAAATTCAATCACTGGAAGCTAAGGATGCTCGCACATCTGGATTCAATTGATGAAAGAATGCATGATGTGATCACAGATGGGCCATACATTCCAAAGATGTCAGATACAATTGATGCATCAAGGGAAGGAGACAAGCCTAAGTCTCTCTGGACAAAAGAGGACTGGGATTTGGTGCTGGTGGACAGAAGAGCAAGAAATCGAATATTCAAAGCACTTGATTGTGATATGTTTGAAATAGTGGTTCATACAACCACTGCAAAGGAAGAATGGGACGCTCTATTGCTCAGGAATGAAGGAAAAAATGAAATCGGGGAAAACAAGAAAGATGTCCTGGTGTAGCAGTATGGTTAGGTCTCAATGAGATGTGATGAGAATTTGACCAGCTTCTATAGGAGATTCAATGTACTCGTGAACAATCTCAAAACTGTAGGGAAGATTTTTGATAATAAGGAAGTCAACCTAAAGTTCATGAGATCACTTGGTGAGATCTGGGGAACAAAGACCACAGCAATAAGGGAGTCCAGGGATCTTGCCAAGATGTCCTTAGCACAACTGTATGGTGTGCTACATACATACAACCTGGAAGTGGAGCAAAAGAGGTAAATTGATGAGATAGGAAGAAAACTCTAGCTTTCAAGGCTCAAGAAAAGATTCTGAGATCCATGGCAGAAGAGGAAACCAGTGACACCTCGTCTGCAAGTGAATAGGCAATATCAGAAGAACTTCCACTAATGGGCAAGAAGTTCAGAAAGCTATTCAAGAAGAAAAAGCTCAAGAAGAACTTCTCGATCAAAGTCAAAGAAGCAGAGAAGAAGGTCTGCTATAACTGCGGAAACCAAGGGCACTTTGCTGTATAATGCAGACGACCTGCACAGGAGTCGTCTACACAAAGGAACAAGAAGGAATATGGTAAAGGAAATTCTGGAAGGAAGGAAAAAGACAAGGCCTACGCTGATAAAACCTAGAGTGAGATAGACTCAAATGATGAAGAAACAATTTCTAATGCTCAGCTCTGTCTTATGGCAAAAAATGAAGAAAAACAACAGGTATTTGATCTCTCTAACTCAGATGCTACTTTAGAGGAATTGAAGGAGGCACTTCAAGAAACCTCTAAAAGTTTTATTTCCCTCTCAAGGGAACATAAAGAGAATCTCGAGCTGATTGCAAATCTCAGGGAGAATTACAATCTAGCATATGAAGAGATTGACTGTATAACAAGTCACCTAGCAATAGCTCAAAAAGAGCTGAAAGAAATCAGATGAAAAGGTAAAACTTCTCAATGCAGTAGTGGAAACACTCACAATGAGAAATGCTGAGCTTCAGGCTCAGGTAGATACATGGAGTGGAAAGACCCTGAACTTGTAAAAGATGATAAACATGGGTCGATCCTCACATGATAACACAGGTTTAGGTTTAGGTCACATTCAAAAGTGATTAACATTATCACAACCAGTTAGAAAGAGAGAAAGCAAACCTCCGCAAAAGTCTTGCAGAAGGGTAAAGTCTCTACTGAACAAGGAGAGCAAAGGAGTAGGGCCTCTATTGCTCAAACCCAAAGGGTTAAATCCTTGATCAAAGAACCAGCACGAACTTGTGCAGAACACCATAAGGTGTAGAAGGCCCAGAATCATAGGATTGAAACCAATAAAAGGCCTTACAGATCCCAGTATGCACCAAACTATTCAGTATGGAACAATACTTCCAATACTGCATGGAGAAAACCACATCTGAAGCCCGTCTGCACATGCAGAATATAGGAAAAGAGGTGGAGAAATCCTAACAGACCACCAAGGGCAATATGACCAACGGTCTACTGCTATACCTGTAGCAAAACCTGGCCACAAGTCATTCGAATGTTGGACTCCATACAAGAAAATTATTCAAGTGTGGATGCCTAAAACGAACAAGTAAGGACCCATACTTGTAGGTACCATGTATAAGCTTTCAATGCTCTACTGCAGGAACAACTGGATGAAATATGGTACCTGGACAGTGGATGTTTTGGACATATGACAGTGAACAAAAGCATTCTAAAAGATTACAGAAAAGAAGAAGGGCCCCTACTCATCTTTGGAGGAGGCAAAGCAGGTAAAACTAAAGGTTATGGAACCTTGGTATAGGTTCCTTGATCTTTAGAGATATAGCTTATGTTAAAGGTTTAGAACATAGCCTACTTTCCATTAGCCAATTACGTGACAAAAATTATGATGTTTCTTTCTCTCATGATTCATGTCAAGTAAGAGATAAAGTCAACAAAGAAGTCAAACTGATAGGAACTAGAAAAGGAAATATTTATGCAGTGAACTTCAATTCATCTCAGTCAACACAAATTACATGTTTCTATACAAAAGGTGCTGAAGATACAAACTGGCTACGGCACAAGAGATTAGCACACTTGAACTTCAAAACCATAGCTACATTATCCTAAAAAAACCTTGTGAGAGGACTTCCTCAACTCAAATTCAAAAAGGATAAGCTGTGCAGACCATGTCAAGAGGGAAAGAATACTAGAGCAAGTTTCAAACCCCTAAACTCATCAGAACCAGTTAAAGTATGAGTAGTGCACACACCGAAGAGAACAATAATGCAGCAGAGCCAGAGTATCCCACAATACAACAACTGAAAAATACAACCATTGATCAAGACAAAAGGAGATGGATCAAGGCACATACACAAGATGACATCATTAGAGACAAGGATGCACCCGTGCAGACTAGAAGAGTAACAACCAAAGAGTACCTGTCTGCATGCTTCATATCAGAAATGGAGCGAAAGACAATAAATGAAGGTCTAAGTGATCCATACTGGATTGATGTCATACAAGAAGAACTTAATGAGTTTCAAAGAAATGAAGTATGGTATCCGATAGCAAGACTAAAAAATTATCCAGTTGTTGGATGCGTGTTCAAGAACAAAACTGATGAAAACAGTCATCAGAAACAAAGCCAGGCTAGTAGCAAAAGGTTACTCACAAGAAGAAGGAATTGATTTTGATGAAACCTTTGCCCCTGTTGCAAGACTGAAAGCAATAAGGATGTTCCTTGCCTATGCTGCATATAAAGTATTCAAAATCTATTAAATGGATGTCAAAAGTGCCTTCCTCAATGGAAAGCTACAAGAGGAGGTATATGTTGAACAACCTCCTAGTTTTGAAGACTTTGAACATCCACATCATGTCTACAGGTTAGACAAGGCATTATATGGCTTAAAACAAGCTCTAAGGACATGGTATGAAACTCTATCAAGTTTTCTATGTCAGAACAATTATCAGAGAGAAAAGGCAGATACCACCCTATTTCTTAAGAAGCATAATAAACACATATTATTAGTACAAATTTATATTGATGACATTATATTTGGCTGTACTAACAACAAATTGTGTGAAAGATTAGCTGCATTAAGGAAATCTAAGTTTCAAATGAGTTTAATGGGAGAATTGAAGTAGTTTTTAGGACTTCAGGTACAACAGTTAGAAAGTGGGATATTTATAAATGAAGCCAAGTACCTGAAGAACACAGCTAAGAAATATGGATTAGAAAATGCAAGTCACATGAAAACGTCCATGAGTGCAGCTATAAAAATTGATAAGGATGAAAGTGGAAAACAAATAAGTCACACAATGCATAGAGGAATAATAGGCTCACTTTTATGCCTTACTGCAAGCAGACCAGATATCTAGTACTCAGTCTGGGTATGTGCAAGGTATCAATCTGATCCCAAGGAATCGCATTACACTGCTATAAAGAGAATCTTGAGATATCTCAAAGGAACTCAAGACCTTGGTGTATGGTATCCTAGGGAATCAGATTTTGTACTAACAAGCTATTCAGATACAGACTTTACAGGTTATAGAATTGACAGAAAAAGCATAAGTGGTTCATGTCAATTTCTTAGTGCAAGACTGATTTCAAAGTTTAGCAAGAAGCAGACCACAATGTCAACCTCTAATGTAGAAGCATAATACATAGCTATAGGAAGCTGTGCTACACAAGTACTATGGAAGAGGTCATAACTTGCAGACTATGGTATAACATTTTCAAAAACTCCAATATTCTATGACAACACGTCTGCAATGACAATTTCAAAAAATCCAGTCGTTCATGTCAGGACCAAGCATATTGATATCAAATATCACTTTATCAGAGATCATGTGCAATAAGGTCATATTAAATTGGACTATAATCTAACAGAAAAACAAATTGTAGACATTGTTACAAACCCTCTTGATGAGAGCAAATTTATTCAATTCCGAGGTGAATTGGGTATAATTGATTTAAAGCATTAAATAGGCCAGAATGCTCTACACACTACAAAAAAAAGATGATTTTACGACGGAACACATTTGCGACGGACCATTTCCGTCGCAAACAGAAACGTAATGCGACGAATCCGTCGCAAAATAAAATATGGGGAAAAAAATTAAAAGAAAACAAATATACGATGGAAAGTCAACTACCGTCGCATTATAAAAAACAAACTCCTAAATAAACTGACTAGCTAATACATCACATAGGTGGAGGTGGTGGTAATCGGCTATCGAAGTACTGGAAAATCTGGCAATGGAAATCGTCATTGCTCTCCTGAATATCAGTCAGTTGGGATCGTATCGATGTAACATCAGCTCAAAGTTCAACTACCTCTTACCGCAGAGAATGAAATTCAGCACTCCAATCCACATGAGGCATCTGGTCAGATATAGGGATCGGCGCAGGAGTAGCTGGTGTAGAATGATGGAAATGAGAATGATGTGAATAGGGAAAATTACTCGCATCGTCGATTAGCAGAGTTTAATATCGTGTATCAGTATAAAATTTTTACGGTCGTCAGAAATAAATTGAAATGAATTGAAATAAATGCAAACTTAAAAAAAACTTAAACATGGGTTGCCTCCCATGAAGCGCTTGGTTTAGAGCCTGCAGCCCGGCTCTTAAAAGTTATTTGAAATCCTGCGAAAGCCAAGATAAAACTCTCGTCTTATTAGGTTTGAAATTTGATGTGTATGAAATCACACATCGTTTTGTTATTCTATACGTTTGTTTTTATTCCCTTTAAATAGTCTAAATTACATTTTAAGTGTCATTTTACCTTGGAATGTTGGTACTGCTGTATGTTATGATTTATGGCAGATTGGCATGGAATTTGAAGCAAAAAGAAAGAAGAATCAAGAGAATGGAATTCCAAGAACTCGAAGAACTGCATTTCACGTTTCATCACCGTTTCACATGCTTCGAGAGTCTTTTCAGCAAACTTTCACCATAATTAGCTAGATCTAAGTGTTTAGAAGGTATGTATAAGTTTTGGAAATTTTTGGACGTTGTTTCCTATTTTTAGTTTTAGTTTTAGGAAAACTAATCAACCAGTCGCGGGCACGATGCACAAAAGTTGCGGCCGCGACATATCATTTCCCAGGATTTTACATTTTAGCAAGGTCACAGGCGTGACGTAGCCTTGTCGCGGGCGCGACGGTATCCTAGATGCAGGAAGTTGAATTTCGTCCGTCCGATCAATTCTGTTACGTACCTAAGCCTATATAAACCCTTCCTAGGGTTGAATGAACAAGTTTTTCGGCAGAGAAAGGCAAGGTGACAGCAGAGAAGAAGGAGGAGAAGAAAGGCGACGTAAAGAAGGGAAATTTGGAGAGGAATCATCACATCTTCATTCCAAACACTTAGCATAGGCTTCGGATTCGCTTTGGGACACATTTGAACTCTGTATAACTTTTGTTTCTTGTTTAGTACCTGAGCAGAATGTTATTGTGTTTTCATTTAATGGATTCCATGTGTTATTTGATGATTATGTGTGAGTAGTTTGTGTTTAGGGATGTGTTGATGCGTTTAGGATGTTTAGATCATGAGATATTGAACCTATAAATAAAAACCAGAATGTGTTTGATGTTTATATGATGCATGAAACCTATTAGAATCACTTAATACATATGTTTGATAGATTGATCACCTTATTACATGTGTTAATGCTATAAGTCATGCTAAATGATTTAATTAAGTAGCACTTGATATAATATGATTTAAGCTAATTGTCATATACAATCAACGGTTAATACTGCATGTAACATGAGTAGTTTAAGCTAATTGTTATGAATGTTATGTATGTTAGGTTCCATGTTATGAATCAGCTCATGTGTTTTGAATCTTATTCGAGCTAATTGAATT
>JAOVYX010021357.1:0-15854 GCA_035668315.1 Drosera spatulata
CATTTTAAACTCATATTTATAGAGTGAAGTGGGTGCTTATAAATATTAATTTGACGTGCTTGCGATGGCACGCATCACCGAGATAATCCTAGTTGAGGTGTGACGGTAGAGGCTTCAATTCCAAGATATGAGCTTCATCCTCCTTCTTTGACGGATCACGTATCAAAGGCTAAACTCTAAAGTTCGCATAGAAGATGGGCGAAAAGTCAAGCCTTAGCACGTACTCCACCAAAGAAGGGTCTTCTTCACCTTCCATGCCCAAGAGACAAGCCATAAGAGAGTCATCATACAAGTTATCAAAGGTCTCTTAGGCAAATTCATCAATGACATTTAATCGCATACAAGAGGGAACCTCATCATGACATTTAATGGCTTTGAAGATATCAGAAGTAACCTTCTCATCTTGAATGCTAAGGGAGACTTTTTCATTGCGCACATCAATAATAGTACTCCCCATAGCTAAGAATGGACGTCCAAGAATGATTGGGACTTCGTCATCCTCTTCCATGTCAAAAATAATGAAGTAGGTTGGACATATGAGAGATTCCACATTGATAAGCACATCCTCAATAATACCCTCAGGATAAGTTATGGAGCGATCCGCAAGTTGTAGAGATATGGTGGTAGGGCACGCCTCTCCAAGCTCCAGCTTCGTAAACACAGATAAGGGCATCGAATTAATTGAAGCACCTAGATCACATAGAGCTTTAGAGAAAACATGATTGCCAATAGAACAAGGAATAGTAAAACTCTCGGGATCCTTAAGCTTTTGTGGAAGCTTGCGTTGAATGATAGCGTAACAGTCCTCGTTGAGCTTCACGATCTCAAACTCCTCGAGCATTCTCCTTGTAGACAAAATCTTCTTCATAAACTTTCCACAACTTGGCATTTGCGCCAATGCATCGGAAAAAAAAAAATATTGATATGAAGATGCCTAAACACTTCAAGAAACTTCTCAAATTGTTTGTCAAGTTTATTCTTCATGAAACGTTGAGGGAAAGGGACTTTAGGAACATAAGGAGAAGGGTTATCCAGAATGAGTTTAGATGTAACCTTGGACTTCTCCTTAGGAGGAGAAGTCTCTTCGTTGGTGCGTTCCTTTGAGGTTTCATTGCTTGGATCATTCGCCTTGGTATTGTTGGGCTCTATCTCCTCTTGAGGTTCGTCTTCCTTGGGCCACTCTGGATCCTTCAAAGTTACTCCAACCCTTGTAGAGACTGGCTTGACATGCTCCTTTGGATTGGTTTCGGTTATGCTAGGCAAGGTGCCTTGAGCTCGAGATATCAAGAGTGAAGCGACGTGTTCCACTTGTGTCTCCAAATTCTTCAAAGAAGCTCCATGATTTTGTAAGATAGTCTCATGCCTTTGGAAGTTTTCATCCGTCTTAGCTATGTACTTAGCCAAAACATCTTCAAGGTTGGACTTTGGTGGTTAAGGAGGGCTAGGATTCAAACCCGGAGAAGTGAGTGCGGCTTGGTTGTTCTTCCATGAGAAACCCGGATGGTTCCTAGCGTTGTTCGGTTGTAGAAGTTGTTGCCGCCTTGTGGGGGTCGCATGAAGCCTTGTCCATATGCCACTTGGTCCATGTTTTGAGCTTGCATCATGTGAGCGTGCAAGTGACATTCATTGCTTCCATGAGGTCCTCTACACATGTCACAAGTAAGAGGTGAGGGTGCTTGGATGGCATTGACTTGCGCATTTGAAGAGCTTGCGAAGAGAGCACCACTTGCTTCGTGAGAGTGTTGAGTTGCTTCACAATGGAAGTCGTCGTATCAAGCTCCAGCATACCTGGCATCTTCTTGTGAATTTGCCTCTCACCTGACCATTGATAAGAACTATTAGTCATGGAATCGAACAAGTCCCATGCCATCCTATAGTTGAGATTCATGAATGATCCCTTGACCGCCACATCAAGAGATACCCGAAGTTCGTTGTGGAACCCCTTGAAAAAGCTCTCCATTTGCATCCCATCGGGTAGCCCATGATAAGGGCATTTCTTGAGCAACTCCTTGAACATCTTTCATACTTCATGAAGAGTCTTCGTATCATATTGGGCAAAGGACGTGATGTCTGCTCGGAGCTTGGACGAGTTGGCAGGAGAAAAGAACGTAGCGAGAAACTTTTATGCCATGTCGTTCCAAGTGTGAATAGAAGCCGACAGAAGGTTGAAGAGGCACTCCGATACCTTCCCCTTTAAGAAGTCTACTCTGTCTCGAGTCCTAGACTATGTCAAACGAAACGTCGTCTTTAACATCTCTCGATGAGAGACCGTCGCGTTATGACAAGCATGAAATTCGGGGATTCCTAACGTATCTTATATGTCATGCAAGCGATCTCTCGATCTCGCATTCAACGTGTGGAATGTGGTCAAGTTCTCGATACAAAACTATCCTCTTGGAATCAAATCATACCATGGATCATACAATAAGTGATCAATTTGCCGAAGCATTAAGCATAACCACATATCATAACGACAAAAGAATCAAAACTAGAGTAACATCGATACAATCATCCGACTACCTCGCAACCTTAATGCAAGGTCTATCTCATGATTCGACTACTAAGACAATACAACAAATACCTAGCGTGCATGAAAATCATCACAGTATAAACGGAAATCAAAATAAGTCAAGAACGTTAAACCGATCATGAGACGGAATCTGAATCGATCCAATGAAAATTTTGGATGACACTTTGATCCCCTTAATCGTGGCTGCCACCCTTCTCCAAAACACCTTCAAAACCTAATTTTTGTCTACTCTCGTGTATGACGATGAATTCCCCCTGATTTGAGGTTAAAAGGGGGTATTTATAGGTATATAGGGACGTAGGATTCTTGAGACACGCGTCTGTACGTGGCTGTACAAGACGCCCTGGCGCTTTGATGCACTTCCTAAACATGCTTTGCTGGGATTTGGAAACCACACCCGGGCGTGGAAAAGGTTACACCAGGGCACTTCAGAGTTTTTCCTAAAGTTTTTCCGGGCTTGGAGCAAGGTTGCGCCCGGGCGCTTTGAGATTCACCCTAAACCCTTTTCTTCTCCCTGTTTCGTCCTCATTTCGTCTCGCTTTGTTATCTGCTCTATCGCGCTCTGTTTTCATCATCTTTGACCATCCTATTTCTTGTTTCCTCCTACAAATTACACAAAAGCATCAAACCTTTCGAATATAGCAAATCAGACTACAATCCATATGAATACGGATACAAAGACATCAAAACGGTGTATAAAAATATGATATAATTATGCATGAATCGAGCTAAACAGTATGTTTTAAGTTGAATCGGTGTGCTATTGATTATTACATGGCCATATTTTGTTTACCACCACAAAGGTCCAACCCTTTCTCACACTTTCCTTATATATATATATATATATATATATATAACTACCATAACTTTCCCAAAGCCACATGCAAACATAAATTTCCAAAACACAAACTAATTTCCAAAAATCGTTTCAAAACCTCCCAAACCCAGATCAGATCTGGCTCCTCATTCCAGATCAAATCCCAACACAAAAACAAGAGCAACTTCACGAATACAAGGGAGAATCCTACTAATATCGATGAACATTTGGGAAAGTTAAGCCCTGTGAAGCCGGTTGCTATTGTTCATTCGAAAGATCAACATGCCATTAAGTGAAGATATCGGCAGAACCATAAACAAGTTCGAAGATGACTGATTCACAAAAGAAAGGGAAAGGTGAAACATTTAGTCCTCATGATCAAGTCAAAAGTGACAAACACCACCATCATCACCAATGTTAGAAACACTCCACTACTACGAAAGAGGTTGATCGTATGGAGATTCTGACTGATGTTGTTGAAAGGAGATTGAAGCGAAGAAGGCCCAACCCTTGAATAGTGATTCACAAGACCAAAACGCTAACCAAGAAAATCAAGATCTTGTTGCCGATAAGTTTGACCCACACAAACTAGATTCTCTTTGATCGCTGGAGATCAAGTCCTCGTGGAACGATACTTTTACTCATCACTTATCACAGAAAGATTACAATACGAAATAAGATAACTAATAATAACATATCTAATTTTTAGAAAAAAATAAAAACATTATATCTAAGTAACTACTCCCTCCGTCCCACAATTATTACGACTATATATCTTTTATACTATTTTATACATATGAATACAAGTCATGTTTTCATATCAAATTATGTCTGATCGTCCCACAACATGTATTAGGTTGAAATACATAACTTACACAATCATTGATGTTTCACGATAAATTTACAATAAAAAAAATATGTTTGATCGTTGTTACACGCGTGTCAAACTTTACATCGACATATATATAAAGTCAAACTATCGTAATAATTATGGGATGAAGGAAATATATTTTTAAACTATGAAAAACAATATCTAATAAATATAATAACATGATTTAATTTCGACCATGAAAATAAATAATGGTAACATAATTTAATATACTAAAAATACTCATTTGTACACTCCAAGATGTTATACTTCAAATGCAAAAAACCTATCACTGGATTGCACCAACTGATTTCACTTCCAAGATGAACAAATTAGGAACCACAATATTGTTACTCTAAATACAGGATACAGGTTTTTACCAAAGGCAACCTAGAGCTACCCCTAAAAAAGTGAAAATATGGGGTAGATTCTACTCAATAAATGCCGACACGCACAAATAATTAGCCTGCTTAAAGCTTGACTGCCATATACAAACTTGTTCCAAAAGGTTCAGCGCTAACCGTCAAGGAGGCCTGCATGTCCCACTGAAGTTCTCTATTACGATAGTCATTGGGTGCAGCAAAATTTTAGAGATTCAGAAGCCCCTCCGATTTTCTTTAACAATCATCCTCTTCCACCCAAGCCAAATCTGTCCATACGGATATTTTATTTGATCAAACTTCCAACAACGGATGGCATTACAAACACATATGATTTTTTATTTTTTATTTTTTGATGTAAAACACACATCATTAAACACAAAGCATATATCCGGTTTGACAATGGATGACAGATTATTTGTTAACACGTCATCAACAATGATGTGGTAAGAATGGTTGTATCTATCTTTGCTTCCGAACATTAAACTTCCCTCGTTCAAATATACATACAACATTGTCCCACTAAGGATGTCCCAAAATACTTACACCCTTCTTTTCTGAGTAAATTTTTCATATAAAAACTACTAAAATAATCACAATTTGTTACAGAATACACCATTAACTCCACTAACTTCACTCAAAACTGTTACACCAAATCCCACTATCTCTATAAAAATATATTTTTTCACTAAAATCCAAAAAAAAAATCACATATAAAATCCAATATCGGGTCAAATGATTATATCTAAATTAGGACGGAGGGAGAATAACTTAATCCAAGTTTTACACCGTCTTTTAACTCTTAAGTTTTCTTAAGAGTGGTACGGCCGCCGGTTTTAACAAATGTTGGAGCTATCTCATTTGACAGAAAATGAATCGCAGACAACATCGATCACAGCCTTCTATGTATTTTATATTAAATGTTCCCACTCAAAATTTTCAACCATTCTGGCGTTTCTCCCTAAATAATCTAAACTTATTTATTATTCTCAAATTCATCCTTCCTAAAGCAGAATTGATTACTTCTTTCAGTACAAGAAAAGGAGTAGAAGGACGAACAGATGGAGAGAGACCTTGAAGTACAGTTTCAACAGCAGCATTTGGAATCAAAAGCCCCACGATTCGTTGGTTCTCCGTCGTAGTCTCTATACGCACAACACGAATACGCTTATAACTCTGCCTCGCCTACAGAACATGCACAGACATCCTTGTTAGCTTAGGAAAGTGAATATGCACATCTACCCATGCTAGTATACATCACTACCCAATCCTCTCAAAAAACAAGAAAATAAAAGCAGAGAGAAAGAACGAGAAAGCGGGAAAACATAAGAAAAGAAAAGAGTATGTCATTTTAGCACATTGTTCTAGTTAACCGATCTGCCTAACGTGATCATTTCCTTTAAAACAAAAAAGCAGAATCTAACCTATTGAACGTAAGACCTCAGTATGGGAGTCAAGCAGTACCTCAATGATTAAGAGGATAAAAGTTCCAAGGTTTGGAGGCTGAAGATAGATTACAGACGTTCTTGAGCTTCAAGGATAGCTAATTGCAAGACTCTAGTCTCGACACAATGAAACGATACGTTATGTAATTATGAGTATACCAATTTTATGTTTATTCATCAGCACTAGGGTACAAACTATAGAACATCATTCTTAAAAAAACCATTACGTCTAGTAAGAAGTTCGGAAAAGGATCCTCAAACCAAATTCTTCAGCAAAGAATCTCCCATAAGAATACAAATCACCGACAAGTGGTAATACAACCCACTGTTTTACTTGTTCATAAACTACTTGAATCACAAAGCAATAGTCCAAAAAGCATGAAGTTAAGCACATAAAGAGATCCTAAAATATAGATCACCCAACCTGCTTTGAGAGGGCATTTTCGATTGCTGTCCAAATGGGTAGGATAAGCCCACCCAAAACATTTAGTTCTTGTATTCTTCTGCCAACGGTACAGTAATGACCAAGCTTGCATTTTGGTCCGTGCATGCACTGTAGGTTATGGGAAATGATACCAAGTAAATCATGCTAGCAAGCGATTGACTCAAGCATACAAGATTCAAGCACAAGGCAGATAAAATATCCAGGGTAGCAAGGTAGGAGATAGGGGTCAAGGTAGCTCGAGAGCAAAGTATTCCTGCGGCATACAGACATCGAAAAGCTGAAATTGCCCGCCTGTAGTATCATGCAAAAAGCAAGCAGAGAAAATAAGCCTGATTATGAAGCATGTATGCGGCGCAAAGACAATAGTACCTACGTTTCCCCTTTTGTCAGAGCCTATTACACATTTGCCATTGTTCTACACAACCGCCTCATAAAACTTCAAATTTGGAGTATAGAGAGAGAATTATCCTAATAATCGAAAACGGGTAAAGAGTTCCTACTGCAAACAGGAGATAGGAATTTGTTGCAGAGCAGTTTTGACCACAAAAAAAAATCAAAGATTTAAATTTTGATAAAAAAAAACAAACTAAAATTGAAACAAATATTTAATACAACAGAAAATTCTCCTAAATACATGTTTTTCAAAATATTTCCCAAATCATACCACACGGAGAAAAAATCCCCCAAACATACAATTTCATACACACTCCTTTATCCTTTCTTCTCTCCTGCCACTCTCATCACAGCCACCAACGCCCACAGACGTCGGTTCCGCCAACCACATCTCCTCCCTCACCCGCACCTGACTCCGACGACCACCACCATCTCCAACCTCATCATGATCACCAACTCCTTGAACAATCAATCAAGAAATTTGAAAAAATCCTAATTCGATGAGCGGGAAAGAGGAATCAGAAAGAAATTAAAACATAATTTGCTGAAGAACTCTAATTCAATCAAACCCTATCTCTCTGTTATCATGATTCAATTGCTAAGGAAGAGAGCAAGGCGGTGAAAACGTGTGTTTACAGGTCAAGATTCAAAAACGTGTTTTCGTTTTGTTTGAAGAAAATGAATTCAAAGAGTCTGGATTTATTTTTGTATCTTGTGATTTTGTTTTCGTTATTGTTGGTTTGATTTTGAGCAATTTTTTGAGAAAAATTAAACTGACGCATTGTTTGATTTATCAGACGCACTGTTTCGAAATAGGACGGTAATTCAATGAAATAGTACGCCAGTGCACGTGTTTTCGTTTTGGTTGAAGAAAACGAATTCAAAAGGTGTGGCTTTATTTTTATATCTTGTAATTTTGTTCTCGTTATTATTGATTTGATTTTGAGTAACGTTTCGAGAAAAATTGAACTGACACGCTGTTTGAAACAATATAGGCGCCTGTACAAATTTGTGTTTCAATATGAAATCATTTCATTTGAATTCATGCATGCATTCATGTTCTTATCAATTGATTTTAGTTTTCTTTGCAAAATTCAAATATCAAAACCCTAATTTATCATTTTACCTTTTTCGTTTGAATTTGTTGTTGACAAACAGTGTGCCGTTTGCGATTTGTTGAGTTCAGTTGAATTCGAGAGTAGATTTGGATTTGGATTTGTTGATAAAAGATTTAAGTTGGATTTGGATTCGATTTGGAATGCGATTTTGGGTCTCCTCCATATGTCTTTCGTTCCTCGTCATAGGTTTGGGTAACTGAAACATGTAGTGAATGGGAATTATTTTTTCGGAATGTATTGGTTGGGAATTTTATTTTATTTTTTTTGTATTTTTTGGGAATTTTCCCTTAAAACAAATATATGATGGGAAATCCTCTGCAACAGTTTCTTAACTTCTGCATGCAACAGGAACTTTTTTCCCATCAAAAAATATGAAAAAGAGTGTAGAAATCCCACGGACCAAAAAAATAAAAAGTAAAACAGACTGTAAAAAACCCCACCGACAGTGTAAAAACGCCACTGACCATAAAAAAAAACCCATTGCAAGCATAGAAACCCACAGACGGGCGTGTTGTCAATGGGTTTTCTATACTCTTTTCTTCTTCTTTTTCGTTAACCCTTTAGGCTGAAATTGATATAGAATCCTTGAAAAAGTTTTTCCTTCTTAATGTGGGGTTCACTACAACCGGTAGGTTACCACTTGCAACATTGATCATTTTCCCAAAACTCTCATATAAAATAGTGACTTGATATTCTAATATTGCAACAGTCCCCCAAAAGCTGACCAGCTCAAACTGAAGTAACTTCAGCTTGTCAAAAACAGCAACCATATAACCGAAATATAGGTAAACCGAATGAAGGAAACAAACAAACAAGAAATGAAACAAAACTGACATAGAAAAGGATAACCGGACAAAACCAAGAAACAAGCAGACGGACATCCATAACAGTGTCACAATATAGTTCGAGTGTCGATCGCGATTCAATAGTGAATCATTGATCAAGGACTTGAAGAAGAGATCACATATTCTGATCTGAAAGGTTGCAAATGTCACCACGTACCCACGATAATGGAAACAAATTAGGCCAGAATAGGAACAATGACTTTAGCAGCATGTAACGATTACGAAATATTATTCTAGCAATCTAGCCACAAATCATGATTGCTCCTATATTAAGCAGCTCTGGCTTAAATAAGTTCCATAAGCTTCAGTTTACCTGTCTAGAAGAGACCTCGTACTCATCTTCCCATCCACCACGGGCCTTCTCCAAAGAAGGTATATTTTTGTATTTGCTTTTAAGTTCTGGAAGGGGCATTTCCCTAGAAATAAGCTGTTATGGAGGGGTACAAATCCTATTTGTTTAAGGAAATTGCAAACCTCGACAAACATGGGTACTTACCTTGTGGCCTCCCCAGAAGCAGGGCGAACTATCTTAAACGTACCAGGTATTGAGCTGGACAGCAGAAAAACCAAGAGTGTAAAATCCAGGAGGGCGATAAATAAAAAAAAATAAATAATTAGAAACCACTTTCTTTCCATCTTTAGCAGCAACTTAGTATGATGTCAAGACTAACTTTTTTTGGGCAAAATTTCACTTCTATAGTCCTATGTAGCTACCAAAAGTGCCATGATGTGGGAGTTCTTTAAGAAATGCAGAGCCAGCTGACGATATAAGCCACGGCTACCTCACCCTTCACAAGCTAATAGAAAATGGCTTCTTCCTAGCCATTCCCTCTTTGACTCATAAAAGCCATCATTTGTTGAAGCAAGTCCCCCCTTTCTCCTCTCTTCAAGCAAGTTGGAGGCAAACTGTTGAAAAGTATAGCTACAAGTTATAATCTGCTGATTCTAATGGGAAGCAACAAACTGAGAACAGATTTATGGCTGGTTACCTCCCATGTGACACCACGATCCAGAGTGAAGGTAAAGAGTACAGTTGATGCTCCAGAAACTTGATCGACGAACACAGTCTGCGTGAAGTAGACTGTAAAATATCTAGAATAAGACATGAATACAACTTAACCCATAGAAACTTGCAACATAAACAACCTTTGGTTTCCCTTGCAGTTCAATTATCTTTGCTTTTATGTCTACAATCCCTGAGTCGAGATTTCCTTCAGTACGGGCATTCTGAATGATGAGATCCAGAATGCTGGTGAACAACTCGAATACCCTGAATTAAGGTAACGTTGTCAACTGTAGCGCCAGTATAAATGTCAAAGTTGCACTATTCTATCTGCACCAAGTTCACAGAAACAGGAGACTCACTTGTTCTGGATCTCCGGTGGCAGTCCTAGAAGACGATTCAAAAATCGACCAACATCATGCATGTCGGAATCAACTATGTGACCAGAAGGCTTTCCAGGCTCTTTCCCATTACCTAGGCAAGAAACTCATAAGAAGTCAGTCAATATGAACTTTTAAAATTGAGTTCCTCCTGACGAAGATTTGCCCAGATATTTCATCATAGGAATACAACCGAAAAGTACCTAGAAGTGAGTCCCTAACTATCCCAACTGAAACAAGAGCAGCTTTCGCTGTGCAAATAAACTCTGCAATCGTTTCTGGATTTTTGGCTGAGCATCCACGAGGCACTACTGGCAGAGACTCCTGTTTCCAGAATGGTGGAGACAATTATGGACAGGATGAACAGGCAAAACCAAAGAGCAAGAAGACTATGATTGAAGATGGAACAACATGATACAAGTACCTGTTCCAAGATTCCCTTATACATAACCATCAGGGCCTTCTTTCCGTAAGAGCTATCATAATTATAAGCACTTAAAGATGGGCCAGCTCTGTAACAAAAGGTAAAGTAAACAACAGACAGCTGACCAACTAGAAACATGTTTTCCTCAGAAAAGTATGACTACCTGCGGTCCCCTTGGGTTAAGGCTCCAAGAGATTCGAGTCTCTTGGCCACAATAGAGGCAAACCGCCTCTCACCACCAAGATTAGTGAAAAGCAGCCTGTGGATCAGGATAGAAAAAATTAACGAAATTGTTAATTGTCTAAACGATAAATTTGGTCAGCACATAAGTGCCATTAGTTGATGCAACTGCAGGGAAAAAAAAACAGCCTATTGTCAACAATATTAACGTTAAGTGATTAACAACCAAAAAGTTTGACCATCAATAAAGAAAAGGGGAGCAAAAAGAGTGATCATCTACAGATAGCATGCGAGTTGAGAAAACTTACTACCAAGAAAAAAATATTTGAATATGTATTTATGAAGTCTTTGAATATTTGTATTCAAGGAATTTATCAATATTGAATGACTATATCATTTTGTGTCCTAATGCACTATAGAGAATATGAGCTGCAATGGCTGCAACCAATTGGCTGAAGCGGAACCCCACTGGGTATGGAGAAACCACATTGAGTAGTGAAAAAACTCACCGATAAAACGAAACCCCACTGAGGTTGGAGAAATCCCAATGAGTGTAGAGAAATCCCAGACACTGTTTTGGGTCAGTGGATTTTCTCCACTCAATGGGGTTACCTGCAACCCATTGGTTGCAGTCACTAAAGTCCCGACACGCCAAAATAATACTTATGGTGAATACTATTCACATATGAATCGACAACATGACTAGCCTCAAAATGATCCAAGTGGATTTTTACAGGGTTATCGAACAAGAAAGAACAGGGTTATCGAACAAGAAAGAATTTTTATTGATTTACCCTCCAAAGTAAATTCCTTCTAAACCAATACATCATTTGACAATTTTATCAGAATTGACAACCATTACAGAGAACAAGCTCCTAGCAATGAAGAAAAGAAAAACATGTGATTTCTAACCTGTATTCAGGAGCAGATGCTTGATTTGACCGATGTGTTCTTCCAAATTGTTGGATTGCCCGATCAGCACTCCATGGAAGTTCCAAAGTTAAATGCACCCTTCTCCTCTTGAAGGATAAATCAAAAGTAAGAAAGGTAGAGCAGAACAGAAAAACAAATCTGAAATCAATCTAAGCCAAAACAGTACACAGACAAGTACAAAAATGCCGTCATATTCATCTCTCAAGACCATTTGCATCAAAATCCCTTGGCAAACTATGTACCCAAACACAGTTTTTCATAACTCACAGGATCTTTATCTTCTAAAATCTACATGATATTTTTTATTTAAGCAACAAATTACTAGTACAATATTTATAGTAATGAAAATGAGAGAGAATAAGATACATACTTCCTTACATAAAAATACATACTTCTCCCATATACATAATCCAATGCAAGTGCTCTATGACACCTTCAACAAGTTACCATAAACTACAACATAGAGAGGGATGCTTGTGACTCAACATAACAGATACCGATACTGTTTGAAACTCATTAATACTAGAGTCACTCTTCCACCATTTAGTACGTAACAAGCTAAACATATACCTGATTTATAGCTCTTTTATCAGCCTGTAAAGAGACACCAGCTGAACCAGCTTCTGAGATGATCGCGATCAATTTCTTACCATCCATGAACAACTGCTTCTCATGCATGTTGACCATTTCCAAGGAAATATCTTTTCTACAGAAGACACATAACAGTGACTTGTGGATTGCAAATGTACAATATTTGAAATCTAATATTAACATGCCTTTGGAGGTACTGTCTATTATAATCAGCAAGCAGACATTTTTCTCTACTAGCAAAGGTTCCTACCGTTTGTATTTTTCTTTACTTGACCATCCAGTTCCTATGGCCTCCCCATCAGCTAGATAATAAACATTGGACATCTTAATGGTGAGCTTCAAGGCAGTTGTATATAGAGTAAGCACCTACTCTGTGCAAAAGAAGGTGTAGCTCTTGCGGAAAGGTCTCCTTGTGTTTGATATGTTTGTTTCAATGATGTGAATGTTAGTCTGGGCAGGCAATGTTGACCACATATTCACTCTTCTGCCAGATCAGTCCTAGTCGTTTATGTAAATGAAATTATTGTTCATGACAATGATGGATTTATACAAGTGCTTTAAGAGTTTCTACAAAAGAAGTTCAGTGGTAAAGTTGGGACTTCCCTGTTGTTTCCTTGGCATTGAGGCTGGATATTTTGTATGTAGATGATCATAGTCCCAACATAGATAATGCCCTTGATATCCTTGAGGAAGTAGAGTTACATGATGCCACATCTACCGATGCGTTTATGGATCATAGTTCTCGTGAAATATAGTCAATTGGGGGCAAACTAAATTATCTAAAGATAACTTGACCAAATATTGCTCATTAACGATAGGGATGATATTATTTATGAGTCTTTCTACCTTCTTTTTTTTTTTTTTTCACTTATGAACATATAACCGACCATTCTGGAGCCTGAACCTTGTTGCAGTGTAAGATGAGCGATATCAGCCAAACATATCCTAACATCCTCAGCTCTGATGACCAAATTGAGAGTTTAAGTATCAGAAATATTTCCAAACTTACGTGTTGCGAGCCTGATATGTCACGCCTTTGCCACATGAAGCACGGACAAGCATGCCACGACGTCCGGTTATTTCTGCAACACTATCAGGGCCTCCTAGCTACACGAATATTAGAGACATGAGTAACAAATGGGACACATATTGACAAATGACAAGAAATCAGCACAAACTGTATCAATAGTGACTTCAGTCATAGTCATAAATTTTACTTGTAATTCGTTTCCTCTTATTCCAAAGAAAATAAAAGGAACACACATTTAAAATAAAAATGCACCATCAAACTGCTGCTACATGGATGAAAAACTTGAAGTCAAATAACCGTATGAATTTGATTACCGACCCACATCACAATCTATAAACCACGTGATTCATGTTCTTCTTTTGAGTTAAAAAGAAAAAGAAAAAAAAAAAAGGAGCTTGATTAAGAATGTAATAGTATTATAGACATGAGTAACAAGGAGCTACACGAATATTAGAGACATGAGTAACAAATGGGACACAGATTGACAAATGACAAGAAATTAGCACAAACTGTATGAATAGTGCCTTCAGTCATAGTCATAAACTTTACTTGTAATTCGTTTCCTCTTATTCCAAAGAAGTTAAAAGGAACACACATTTAAAATAGAAATGCACCATCAAAGAATACAAACTGCTGCTACATCGATGAAAAAATTGAAGTCAAACAACCGTATGTCCTTGATTACCCACCCACATCACAATCTACAAACCACGTGATTCATATTCTTCATTTGAGGTAAAAAGGAAAAAAAGGAGCTTGATTAAGAACATAATAGTATTATAGATTTTACCATAGGTTTCATATTTCGGTAGAATTGATTCCTCAACATTGCATTTAAACAAATGTGGCATGAGATCATGAGTCACAATCCCACAACTCCCATTTGTTGCGGTGTATTGCTTATCACGTTGTAGTGTGATGCTTCTTTGGTTCCAGGTATGTGGTCCGCTAATGCATCGTCAGGTTCCTTAAGGGCATTCACGTGAAAGGAAGTGTACGGATACTATTTATATTGAGGCATTATATCCTAAAATATGGTTTTTTATTGAGTTGGTTCCTTAACTGGCTTTACAATTTCCTAGAATAAGTAACATGGAATAGCCCAAGTGCTCCATGGAGAATTATGTAGCATGGAGCTATGTTACACGTTCCTTCGCCAAGTTCTTTACAGAAAGGTTCCAGCAGATCTCGGCTGCAAGAAACAACAATCTTATCCAGAAGTGCCAAAAGTTTCACAACTATTTCTTAAAAAGAGTGTTCTAGCTCTTGCACAATGATCTAAGAGTAAAGATCGAAAATGTCATCTTTGCTGAAGCTTTCCATTGCGTATCTTTTGCGAAAAGTGAACAATGTTTGAAGTGAGGTTTCTTTTTGATTGACCTCAGTCTTATTAAGAGATTTTTCACTGTTAGATTTTGCTCTCTCTCTTTCTTTATCATCTCAATGCAACGATGAAAAAATTAATCTTTCTGAAAGATTTCGATTATGTATTCGCACACACTTCTTACGAATCTGTGAACAAATCTTCCATTTTAATTTGCAATGCCTCTTATTCAATAGATTATCTAAAAGTAGGTATTGACATTCAATTGATAACAAGATAACATATAGGTAATAATGTAGAGTAGATAATTGCTTATAAGAACAAAGAAAAGCAGATATATTTTAATTCTAGATCCAAAAAGTACCAAGACGCAATGGGGCCCTTTTTCATTTTTTTTTTTATTGAAGAAATGTGACTATATTATTACAGTTCCGAATAAACAAGAGTAAATAAGAAAACAATGAAGAAGTATGTCATCTTATGTCATTCTGAAAATGAATAATAGGAAATATCAGGAATATAAGTCGTCTTAATAACATCAAAACCTTTTTTCTTTTCTTTTTCCTTTTTTAATCAGACATCCAATAAATCAGACTTGAGCTAGCAAATAAAACGAATTTATCAAGCTACAACTCCTCAACCATTTATCTCCATCAGTCCATTTAAATATGGTAATATGCAGGGACTCGGGGACCACTATATGGACATGACGTCAATGTTCTCTCTAGCTTGCTTAAGGTCCTCCCATGAGATCATGGCAAGTCATAAGGTTTCAACAGTGATTCACAGTCCAATGGACAGTGACATAGGAAGAAGTAGAGGGAGGTGGTGATGTTGGTGCTGTCAAATTAAAGAAAAGAAAAAGCCTTTTACATAAAGTTCACTCTTTTGTAAAACCAAAAAACCATGAACAGCTCCAACCACAAAAAAGGGGCTGCTCTGCAAGACTGAAAACTAAATGAATCAGCACCAGAAATAGACTGAGCTAGGAAGTTTGTCACCAATGCTGAAACAAATTATGAGGGATAAGAATCTAACTAATAACGCAAGGAAAAGGGTACGAGGCGAAAGCGAGGAAAAGTAACACATGGATAGAAGAACAAACTCCTAAAAGGAAGGAAGAGGAACAGAAGACAGAGACACAAGAG
>JAOVYX010021358.1:0-15852 GCA_035668315.1 Drosera spatulata
GGGGTTGAATAGTCTCTTTTTTGAAACTTTACTTTCAAGCTAACAAAGGTCTGTCAGACAGCAATGTTGTTTTAAGCTTACTGTAATAATGCGGAATCTTAATGCAGTAATGTTGGTTCCTTTTAGTTTATTGTTGGTCGAAGTTGATTAGCAGTAGGGTTAAAGATAATGAAAACAGTAATGTAAGGACACAAGGAGTTTTTATAATGTGTAGAGTATATAGCTAAAATATGGTTATATCCCTTATTCCAGTCTTTCCTTGACTATCAATATGATATGTCAAAAGGATAGTACTACGTGTGATTGTTTTAACCTCACTATCAAACTGTCACCTTACAATATGTAAATGACAATACAACCCAATTACAAGATCTTTTTTTTCTCCTCAACAGGACTCGTTACAGCCTCTTGTAATCGTCTGTCTAACACTAGTACTATTCAATCCTTACTTCAAATCTCGTTTTCAAATAATTGGCTCAGATCTTCAGATATCAACTTTTCACACAGTTCATTTGAAACCTTACTACACTTATTTTTCTTTCAGAGCAAAGGAGATTCAAAGATTCAAACGTTGTGAAACCTTGGGCATTGTCTTTGTATTCATAGACAATCCCAAGTTTCTAACCATTGTTGAAATCGTCCTTTCTTTGAAACATCACTTTCATGCCACCCTGTAACCATATTCACAAACCCGTGACCTTTGGTTTTTTATGCAAGAAAGGACACTGACATAGAGTAAAAGGCAACACGTGAATCTTGACTTTACCTGGACCCTTCTATTGAACTCAACTTTACTGTCCTTCAACCTTGCTGCAGTAACCCTTTTTATATAGAAGCAATCTAGGATAAACCATTCCTTACTACAAAACCCCAAATGCCCAAGCCTTATTGTCGCTTTACTCATAACCTCAATACTATCAGTCTTACTGTATTCCTTTCTGAACCAACCTTACTGCGTTCCTCTCTGAATCAGCCTTATTGAATTCCTTTCTGAATCAACCTTACTGCGTACCCATTGCAGGCTCGCTTTTCTAGCAGACGAGTCTCATCCTTAGTGCATACTGGGACATTTTAAGATTACGATTTGTCTATCACTCAATTTCTATACATCATGGGTTTTACTCAACAGCATTCCTTATTCATATTTCAACTCATTACAATACCAGGACATCAAAATCAAAAGAGCCTAAGGACAGAGAAAATACTACTTGCAACTACTTTAGGGTTACTGCTAACTTGCTAAAAAGCACATCTATTCCTTTTGTTCCATAGCATATACACCAGTACAGCCAAAGCAGCTCTTCTCCTCAAGCTTGTCCTCGTCTTTCCTTTAGAGATCTTTAGCCGCCAACACCACCAGGCTTCAAAGGTATGCAGCTTCCTGCACCTTAGCTTCAGTTCCACAAACACTAGCCTGCACACCTTAAAGGAAAAATCATAGTTAAAAAACATGTGATCAATATACTCAGCCTCCTTATTACACATACCACATAAATAAGAGTCAATGAACCCTTATTATATAGCCACTTCCTACATCTGAGCTTTTATAATAATGCTAGCCATAAGATGAACCCGTAACGAAGACTTATGTCTTTGCTCCATACTAGCTAGCTTATACCATAATACTTTAGGACCCTAATATACTAGCATTTGATAACCCTCCTTCACATAATATCCTTTAACCTTCCATTGATTCAGATCCTCCTTCAATATCCTCAACCTTCTTATTACAAATACCACATAAATCAGAGTCAATGACACCCTTATCATATAGCCACTTCCTGCATCTGAGCTTTTGTAATAGTGTCATTCATAAGATGAACCCATAACAGAGTTTTATGTCTTTGCTCCATACCAGCTTATACCTTAATATCTTAGTACCCTAATATACTGGCATTTGATAACCCTCCTTCACAAAATATCCTTTAGCCTTCTATTGATTCAGATCCTCCCTTGAGCATTCAATCATGAATTCATCCCTTACCTTTAGTAAGGAGGCCCAAACCCAACCTGTATAAGCTTTTCTCTGAATATCCCACATCCCAAAATCCTTGACATAGTATTCATGTAATCATTTAATCCATAGCCTGTCTTGTTTTTGCTCAACTGCCCATAAGATCTTAAATAACATGGCATAATTCTACCAAACGAAGCTTCCTTACCCCCATCCCTCCTTGTTTCTTACCCAGACAGGCAGTACCCCAGGCCACTAAAGCTCTATGGGAGTTAAGTGCAGCACCAGACCATAAATAGGCCCTACAACGAGCCTCAACCTTATCAAGCACAACTATTGGAATTAAGATGATTTGAGATCAATACATATGCATAGAAAGCAAGACAAACTTAATCAGAATTAATCTACCAGTATAACTCAAATGCCCCGCTGGCCAAGAAGTTATCCTAGCTGTAATATGATCAATAGGTCCTTTATAAGCTTTAATACTAAGTTTCTGGGCAATCAAAGGCACCCCAAGGTGTCTTACTGGTAGCTTCCTTAACTGTATCCTCATATCTACATATATTTCCTTCTTCCTCATCTCAGACACCTCTACTATGAAAATAGCACTCTTTTGAAAATTAACACACAAGCCACTCTCTATAGCATACTCTTCAAGCATATGCTTTATCATTCTTAAAGACCTGAATTCAGCCTTCGAGAAAACCATCAAGTTATCTGCAAAACTCAGATTTATGATCCCACTAGATTTATATTTAGGGTGAAACTTTAACTCTTTTTTTTCCATTAAAAGTAGCTTCCTGATAAAATACACCATGATAAGAACAAAGAGATAAGGAGAGAGAAGATCCACTTGCTTTATCCATGAGGTTGATCCACTCCTCCTTGACCACCTGCTTTAGAATCAGATCTTCAATCTAAAGCAGCTTAGTATATTGTGCCACTGCTTATTGTACCTCATCCTTCTTCTCCTTTGAATATCTCACTCTTAGTTGACCCTACTGATCATTAAACAACCTCTGAGCCTCATTCAATTTCTCATTAATCCCCATGAAGTGTCTTCATGGAGCTACCTTAGATCACTTTGCATACTCTTAAGTTTCTGACAAATTTGGAACATTACACTATCTTGGATCATCTCACCCCATCTCTTCTGAACTACAGACAAAAACTCAGGGTGAGTAGTCCATGCATTTACAAATCTAAACGGGAGTCTTGTATAACTATCATGCTTCAAAGGCATAATTACTGGACGATAGTCTGAAACACCAGGTTCAAAAAATTTCATAAAAGCATTATATCTATTATGCCATTCATGGTCACCCATGACCCTATCCAGTTTGACACGCATCCAAGAATCCATCCTTGATTATTACACCAGGTATGGTAGCATCCCACAACATTAAGATCCTCAAGATCATATTCCACAATATATGCTTTAAGATCCTGACATGGCTCAATGTGAACGCTTTCATGCCCTATCTTCTCTTACTTTTTCAGAAAACAATTGAAATCCCCCCAAGATCAACCAAGACAGCACACATTTCTTCCTAAATTCAGTAAGACTATCTCATAACTTGGCCCTTTGGGTCTTGATATTCCAGGCATACACAAAGAAGATCATGACTTTAAAATCATTACCCAAAGCAGCTATCTCACAGCATAACTTGATCAGAGCCATAAACATATTTAACCTCAAACTAGTCCGTATTCCAGCCAATCCATAGCCTGCTATTCGTAGCATAGTAGTAATTATTTATTACTCCCCAATTCTTAAATCAAGAAGAGAAAATCCTACGAAAATGATAAGCTTTAACTCTAGTTTCTAAAACTCCTAACAACTTGAACTTATTCTGTAAAATAAAATACCTAAGAGCTTGATGCTTCTTATACTTATTGATACCTCTTATGTCCCAGACCCCAATCATCCCTTGTCAATAAGATCATTCCTAGCAGGAATGAGAATCCTCTGCAAGCTCTCTTGGACAAACTGAGTAACTTTTAGATTCAAGGGAGCTCCAACAGAATCTTTGTCAACCTTAATACTAGCCTCCTTGCCCTGAGCCTTTCTCATTTTCACCTCAGTCCATCCATCCTCAGCCTTCCCTTCTTGACTCACATCACTAGCACCATCAATCTCCCCTTGAATAGTCATATTCTTCTGTCCATCCACACTTGAACTCTGAATATCCACCACAGGATGACTAACATTTGACTTTGACACCTATACACTCTTCATTTGCTTCTTTTATCTGTAATGAACCTTTTTATGCCCCTATTTCTGGCATTACTACAGCAAATTGGTAGCCATTCATATGCGATCTCCTGCTGAATCTTCTCACCTTCTGGACCAAGGAATTCAATAATCTTCACAGGCTCATGGTTAGTATTCACCTCTATCAGAACCCTAGGGAAGAAAATCCTCCCTTTAATAGCCGTTTGCTGATCTTTACAGACTGGTCTTCCAACTCTACTCAGTATCTTCTTATCCCAAAATTATAGACCAAGTCTAGGGAGTTGGATCCAAATAGGCATCATGGCAAGGGCACTCTCATCAAACTGAAAGTGAGGTGACCACTTTGTCAAGATTAATGGACGAGAGTTGAGAAACTAGCTATTTCTATCAACCCTCTCCATGTCTTCTCTGTCGGCAAATTTGAAAAGGAAATATCCCTTCTCATAGAGTAAAATTTCTGGACATGGTATCTGCTTCCAGTTTGCTCGATCAAAGCCATTCATGACACTAAATGGTACATTATCTCCCACCACATAGCCAACAAGAGCGTTTTTCCTATAGTTTCTTTCACCAAAAACATCATCCTATAAGATCCTAATCACCTGCTTAGATTCAACAAAATTCAGCTTCATACCATTTTTAGCATATCGATTCCCAGCCAACTCATTGTTATCGTGATCTAGACCAATCTTTAAGGCATCCAAATATGATCTACCATCACAATCACCCCACTTCATCTTACTCCCAGAACCTTTTCCCTCTATATCAGGATTAGGGTTATCCTTTACACCATCAACAAATCCAGATTTCACAGTATCCCCAACTACACGAGTAATCGGACTTCCAATACCCTCGTCTACCTTCTTGTTACCATTAACACTCTCATTCAACTTATTCCCCGTAACATCGTCGTTCTTCACAATCATCGAGTCCTTCACTTTAACTCCAATCGTCTCAATAGGGGTCTGGATCGTAGCATCCTTCCTTGGCCGTCCTCTCTTCGTTACAACAGGTTCAGCGAAGAATTTCAACCGACCATTGGTGTGAAAAGAGGGTTCGCTCCCTCCGTCGCCCTTCTTCTTCTTTTTCGTCTTGATTTTATTGATCGAGTGATCTGTTTGTTTAAATTTGTTTGTTGTATTAGGATCAAGTTTGTTTGTGTGTTTGTTTGTTTGTTTGTTTTTTGAATTAGCTCCGTTGATCTGTTGTGGATCGTGAGCTATTCTTATATTGTATTGGTCCTCTTGTTTCAATTATATATATATATATATATATATACATAGTGTTTATACGTGTGAACAACATAAACCCAATAGTCTAGACTTTAAGTATAAAGATGAGCTGAATTCACACATATATTCGACTTATATCTAGTTTGAATGTTGGACTCATTCGTTGAGCTCTTTATGCATCCATAACACCTAATCTCAAATCCAGGTTTAAAGGACTGGACAGGTGGGCTCAAATGCATAAGACGAAAATCCCCTAACTGCGTTGTAGATCCGCAAGATGAGTTGATCACGAATGCAAATAAGTGGTGTATCCCAAATATGCGGGTATAAGAAGACCTGTGGCTCCGGCCTCAAGAGGAAGTTTATCATGTGGATGATACTTATATTGAACCTTTGGGGTTCGAAATCAAAACCGATTAATAATAAATGGAGTAACGCATGATCTATGCATTCCTTTTTTGTGAGTTCCCCAACTCCAATATGAATAGAATATCTCAATGTGTCCTTTCGTACGAATACCTCTTTTGAGTGTGTAACATGGAAACATACTTTAGGTGACACAAAGTGTTGAGTTGTTACTCCTAATATGCTCTGATAGCATATTAAAGTGTTAACCTTCTAACTCAATACCAATTGATAATGAGTGAAATAGTTCAAAATCTATGCATTTATTTTATGTTTTGAAACACCAATCTGGGTAGAGTATTCTCAACAACTCACAAAGAAGAGATTGTCGAAGTTATATGTGGAGAAAATAGAGTAACATGAACAATCCATTCTTATTAAGCTAGTATTTTGGGGGTTAGAAATGAACTTGATTGACTGGTGTATGCTACACAGTCCAATATTAGGTCATAGGACTCTTCCTGATTCGTAACAATTCTTTTAGCTTCAGGGCCCGTTTGATCGATCTAATCGAAAATATTTACAAGTATTTATGACTGATAATGATAAATTGTTGTTGATTGTAATTTCATATTTAGTAGTTTGATATTTGATAGAATAATAATTTGAAGTTATTTTGTTTTGTCACATAAGATAGTTTTGATCTCTCCTGAAAAACAGTTCCAAAGGGGCTTAGTCGATAAGTAGGAAAGGCGTTTTAAGTTGAAGTTAAAAAATGTGTCAAATATTCTCTTAACATAATAAAATGAATTAAAGTTGATTTTGATCAATTTTAATCCTTGTCAAACCAGCCCTGAATTGAGCTGCCGTTTGGTTTGCCCTCCAATTCACTGCCGTCACGTTGCCAAGCGATAACGGATGACACACTGCGTTGTTCATTGATAGGGTATAGCTAGCAGTAACTAGCCTTAGTGTACGGGACGGTTTTCCTTTGTTTGTAAAGCAGTTTCAATTATAAGGTCCCAATTTGGAACGGCTTTTTGGACAATGTATAGAAGGATAAGTACTGTGTACGGGGGAGGTTTGGGTGGCCGGGGCTGTTGCTGGAGCTGGGGGTTATGTGCACGGGTGGGTTTCGCACGCAGATTATTGGTCGATCGAGAGATGTCGATTTGCTGCCATGTATCGTATCGTATATGTTGTACGGGAGTGAATGAATGAATGAATAATGTGGTCACCATCCATCCCTCTCTCGATTCTGCCTAGACGATCGCTACACTAATTTGGTTGGAGTGGTACCATTCTTTATTTCCTGGTGAGGATCGATGTATAAAGAAACATAATACAGTATGTACGAGTAATATGACAGGGAGGTGCCCACCTGCAAACATGTCCGTGAACTCATAGTGAAAATCATTTGGTTGGGATTGTTTTCTTTGTTTTCTTTTTTTCTTTTTTGGGAAATTAACTGGTCATCTTCCCCTATAGACTTTTTATTTGGGAAACTCAAACATTACTCGTCATCAGCAGAGGAGGCTGAGACAGTTGATCCTTAGTTCGCTCATTAATCTCAATTGAGCTTTGAGTAGTAATCCCGGAAGTTCAATATGATATCAGAACCCAATAAACATAACGAGTAATTATATCACACCTTCAAGCCTTACAACCTATATTTACACACTTCACACCACCCGAGGTACATGTTCATGGCTTAATCCAAAAGAGACATTTGCGTGAAAGATGAGACCTAAGCATATACTCATTGCAAGTGCATATCAGAGCCTTGTTTGCTGAACAACCAATATCATATTCATACCTGATACACAAAAGTTAGTAGTCACGCAGCTCAAGATTTAAGATTATACTAGTCTAACACATCATAATAGAGGCATAGAGCTTCTAACTTATAGCTCATTCCCTAATTTTCTGTGGTGTCAAAGCCGCATATATGACATGATGTCTTTTGTCTAATATGCATTTGTTTGGCCAAGTTACAGATCATGTACTCCCATCCACATATTTTATAATGCAGCAGAGCAGGTGGTACAACACCAGAACATGAGCATGGAGCTTCAGGATACATGACACTTATCAGTGATCTAATGACTGAAGAGAGGAGGACCAAAACTTTCTATTAGCATTTAATTAGGGACAAATACAAACATATTTCATAATTTGCATCAGAGACTAATTAAATAGAGGCACAAATTATTCGCAATACACAGAACGGAAACTGTCCATGGAGAGTAAAAAGAGGGATGTCGTTCAGAAGTTATCATTAAGAATTCAATCAAGGGATATTTCAGTCTCTGTGTCTTGTAAAATCTAATAAAAGATAAAGAACAAGCATGCTCTTATAAATCCTTAAGAACTGAAGCTGAGCATCTTAATTTTGGCAAATCTAACTGTAACCAAAACGAAAATCAAGCTTAATTTAGAAATTGCTTATGAATCTATGATGATAGCATCTGTGCGTCTTTTGGCAAATTAAGATCAAAAACTGACAATGTGTAGGTGATTGATAACGTGTTATTTCATCATATACTATTACATTATCAATGTAAGTGTGGTCCTTGGCAAGTGTACATATACTATCAGTCTCATCAATGAGCGAAAACACAAATGATAAAGGAGACTGCCAGTTCACTGTATCATAAGCCATACATCATTTATAGCCTCCCAGTATGCAAATGCCAAATAGCAGGGATCTGCGTTACTTGTCTCTCCTAAACCGTGAAAAAAATAGTTAAACAGATTCTTCAGTAATTAGCTACCTTGCTAGCTGGTGCAAGCAATGCAAGCATCCACAACTGGGAGTTTAACTCCCGTGGCCCAGAGTCCCACTGTATTTGGGGAGATCCCTAGTTAAACTAATCGTCACATATATCTTATGCATGTCATTTATCCATAGTACAAACATATAATTCCCAAGAATAGGCCCAATTTGGAATCCACATTGAATCTCGCTCCTGTTATACATATAGACTCGTCAATATACATAGACTCGATATGAGTAATTATAAACAATCAACTCACAAATATTCTCAACAATTTAGTTTATGAAAGGCTCATGAACAATACAGATTCAAACGTTTGATGACAGAGAGGTGCACCCCAACCAAGCCTAGCTAACGAAGCAACCAAAATGAAACCAAGGGGGTAAAATAACAGGTGCCCAGTTGGGGGTGTAAGGTTTATGTGGGGAGGAGTAAGACAGAGACGACAGTGACTTGACGACCTGTGCAATTAAATCTGCGACATATCTGCATAAGATCATATACTCACATTTATATATCATATATATAAGATACAGAGACACACAGACGGACGGACCAATGATAGTAGAGTTATATATGTATATACATGTACATAAGAGAGACTATGAGTGAGAGAAGAGCAGTACAGTGAGAACATTAAAGGATTGTGGGGGCAGCTAACTGTATGCATGCTGGTGCGATGGAGGAGGCAGACAGAGGCAGTGTATATGCATGTGCACTACACGGAGATGGCAATCTGTGTATATCAAGGGCGGAGGACATGCTGACCCAAAACTAATTGTACCCTAAGAAACAGCTCTGCTATTTTGTTTTCAAAGTTTTACATCTATAAGTGTTAAAACTCCAACTGATCGAACTATCGGAAAGAGGATAGCAAGTTAGCAACATGAATACATTCATAAAACCAATCTATCTATTATATATGTAACTAGTAGGAGATCATTAAAAAAATATTGAATTTAATATGTAAATTGACTTAACTATAATTATATCTATTCCAATATAAAAATCCGTTATATACATCGGTTTATAAAATAAAACTCTTACATGATATAAAAATCATTGTGGTTACATGGTTTCATGAATACTACTCGTAATTATTCAATGTTTGTGCTAAAAAAAATGATTCTACAAAAATTATTTTCGTTTATTATTAATCAATATTGACAGATTGGAATGACGCCGTCATATTCATATAGGCGACCCCACTTAATGGGATAAAGGCTTGATTTGTTGTTGTTTGTTATTATTAATCGTTATTCATTGATGGGATGGCAACCCCATTTAATGGGATAAAGGTTTGATTTGTTGTTGTTGTTATTAATCGTTATTGTTTTTGTTTCATAAAAACTTAATACATTGATATGATCTTCTTCTTTTTTATGTTCGAATAGTTATAAATTTGATAGCCTTAAAATTTCAATCTCAACTGTTCAATTCCTAATGAAAGGATAATAAATTAATTGGATAATTTTTTTTAATTTCATTTAATATAAATTACTCGATTGTTCTTTAATTTTTGTGATAATTCCACACAAATACCACTTTGGAAACTTATTTTCAAAAAAATACCACGCACTCAACTTAATTCTGACGAGGTATCTTCTCACCCCACTCCATCCCAACCCCACACCCACCCCCTTTTCTCTCTCCCCGCACTCTTCTCCTCAAAAATCTTCATCATCATCATCATTTCCCAAAATTGTCCTAACCCTTCTCCCTTTCATCGACTGGGATTAACTCTTCGTTTTCTCATCATCTTCATTTTTCAAAAATCTTCCTAACCCTTTGATCTCAAATCCCATCATCGCAGGAGCTCAAGAGCACATTGATCTGGGGTGAGATCTCGTTACTTTGATCGCCCCCTCGATTCGTCCTTGGATTCTGAGTCGCGATTTCTTTGTCGATTTGTAGGGAAGAGCATTGCAGGGACAGTTACTTTTAGAGGGTAAGATATACACAGATGGTTGTAATCAATAGAGAGACTGTTCGTGTCACTTTTTTAAAAGTTGTTGTTCGGTGGTTGATGGAGTCGCTCGGGTTGGACGGATCGACGAGTAAGATTCAACGGTTGTTGTGTCGAGTGATTTGGTTATTGTTTTATGATGGATGGATTAAGTTTTGTGATGTTATGGTCGCATTCCGACGGACGTACTATTTGCTCTGTCCGAATTTCGGCAGACGTGCTACTTACTCCGGTCGGATTCCGACAGACGTATTAGTTCCGACCGGATGTACTATTTGCTTCGATCGGATTCCGACGGACGTATTAGTTCCGACCGGACATAGTAGTTTCTCTAACCGGATTCCGACGGATGTACTACTTGTTTCGGTCAGATTTCGTCCGGACACATTAGTTGCTTCGTCTGTATTCCGACGGACGTACTACTCGTTTCGGCTCAATGTACTTGTTCCGTTCGGATTCTGCTGGACGTATTAGTTGCTCTGACTTGATTCCGATGGACGTACTACTTACTTCGGTCAGGTTCCGACGAACAAACTAACTTTTTAGAGACGTATTACTTTTTATAGACGTACTACTTTACTTTATAGACGTACTACTTGGGATAGGGTGGGGGCGAGGGCGGGGTAAAGGTTGGGTAGTGGTGGGATATTACCTTGTGGGAATTTATTAAAGTTAGTCATATCTTTTTGAAATAAAATCTTCCAAGTGGTACTTTCCGGGCATTTTTTTCTTAATTTTTTTCTTACGAAAATACCCTATTTCTCCTTTGCATAAATTAATTGGATAAAAATTCTCTTAATTTCATTAAACATAAATAACTCAATTGTCCTTTATTATTTCTCTTTTCAAATTCATTGGATAAAAATTCCCTTAAATACAAAATTCTCGTTATGATTTTTTTTTTTTATCATGGAATAGTTATGATTTTTTTAATCTTAGTAGATCTAGATTTAGATAGATTTTATTTTGTATAAGTTTTTTTTAACTTTTTGGTTTTTGCTTTTATTACAAATTTAGATTTAGAATGAGAGATCTACGTGTTGGTGCTATTTAAAAGATTTTATTACGATTTGGTACACCTTGAGATTGCCAAATCCACAGCTGCTCACCAAGTCACTACCTCAGAACTGAGAGCTCTTCGAGCTGCCGTAAAAGCCATCACAACAGCCCTTGATGGTAACAAAAAGGGGAAGAAAGCAGTAAAGAAAGGGAAGAAGATAGCAAGGCTGTCTAGGTCTGCAGAAGAGGAACTCAAAAGAAAATCCACAGCTGCAGTAGAAGGAGAAAACTCTGCAAAACAAAGAAAACCCTCAAAACCTCAGGGAGAGCAGACCAAGGGGGAGAAAAAGAGGAACGGAGGACAACCAGAAGGCCAACCCTTAAAATGCACCAAAGGAGGAAAACAACAAAGGTAAAATTTTACAAACCCTTTGCTGCACTATAGCCTTAGACCTTTTTTTTTTAACAATGTAATTAGTTACCTTGTTGTTTTACTTAGAAGTTTTGTTAGCATCAATTTAGGGGGAGATTGATAGGAATGTGCAATCCCTCCATTTGTATAGGAATTGATGAACAAAACTTAGAGGTATTAGCATGATGTAGTTAGTATGCTTAGGCTGAAAATTAGATTAGTAATCTGCAATGTAGGATAGATGTTGAAGAGCAGACGGCCATAGATGGAAAACATTGTAGGGCCACCACACACAGACCACTACAGAAGATTTCAACAAGATAGTTAAGACATGCATGGACAACAAAAGAGCTGCAAATACTTCAGGATCTAGGATCAATCTTGCCGATAAGGACCAACACAGGCAATGCATAAAGGATTGCACCAGAGCTGAGTGCAGACGAGGTTACGATAGTGATTGGGTACAGACGAGGTCTCAACGATACTAAGTACAGACTAAGTTGCAGCAGGCTAAGTGCAGCAGAGATGGTTGCTAAGGTTGGACAAGGATCAAAGGATTGGTCAAATCAAAGATTTGAGGTATGGAGAAACTGTATTAGGATCAGAATAAAGATGATTTGTCAACATCAGTGAAGGGATCACATGTGTTGTTAACAGACAGACTGTCAACATCTGATCAAGTACAGTCACAGGTTTAAATTTCTCAGCCTATAAAAGGGGATCAAGGAGCTCAGAGAATAGTGAAGATAAGCGATTGAACGTACAAGAACATACGAAAAATCTGAATTCATTGTGAAAGCTGTTCAAGTGTGCTGACTTGAAGAAACAGGAAGAAGAGAGTTTACTAGTCTGCTCTGAAGAACAAAGCTGCAGCAAAGTCCAAGGAAGGATCTGTGCAAGGATTTAGGTTCTTTGTCTTTGGCAAGTTATAAACTTGTGAAGGAGTTATCTTGTAATCCAAAAACAAGAAGATAGTGAACTCACCTCTTGGATTGACTACACTGGTCACCAAGGGAAAACTGGACTAAGCACTCGCTTATCAGTTGATAACGAGTGTCTGAACCAGTATAAAATCATGTGTTCTTGTCTTGTATCACTTCATTTTGCATATTAGAACTGTTAAAAATTAATTAAATAGCACAAAGAGACAAGCTTTCAAAGCACAAGTCTCTGTAGCATACGCCTCCTGCAGTCTGCAAGGATAATTAGTGTATTCTGATTGAACACTTTGCTGCATCACATGGAAAATTTTAAAACAACCTATTCACATCTCTCCCTCTAGATTGTATCTGTGGAACTAACAACAACCATCCATTTTAATCTAATATTTTACAAAAAGAAATGTTGTCATAGTTTAGAACAGATTTCCCAAAGCATAGATCTAAGGCATATAGCTGATGTCCGATCAGAATCAAAGAAAGAGGGGTTTCGAGCTTGAAAACTTTATGAATCTATGACTTAAGGTTCAACGTGTACAGATGAGATCTGGCTTTCGACTTTTAGAATTAGAGTTCACTCGTCCTACCTAACGATTTGACCAATCATAACCATCCATTTTAATCATATGATTTTAATCAATCATAAAGTGACTAGAAGAGGAAAAACATAAAGATGAAAATATCATCTAGGTAATCACTATTATAACTGCAAGCCATAAATGCTCTGATTCTATCCATTATGATTTCACCTTTTTTTTTTTTCAATCAACAATAATTAGCATCTTAATACTTACAGTATAGTGTATTTCAGTTTCAATCAACTAACATTCATTTTATTGTGTTAGAATGATTATTTCTTCACCGTCATACGCTTCAATAAGCGTTAAAAACACTATAAAGTTTTCATAATTAGTGGTATGTCACCATTGTCGTCGGAGCCGCCGCCACCATCGTTGGAACAAACAGTGCGCCAAGACGATTGTTCAGTGCACGATTGAATTTCTACCATACAACCACAAAACGTGCACTATTCTTCACAAAACGTGCACTATTCTTCATAGTGTTTGAAACACGACATAGGGGGGAAAAAATAATCATCGCTTCCACCAAGCAATATGTTTTTGTACTAAACAGTGCACTTGTCGACTGCAACAGTGCCTATAACGTCCCACCTTAGGGTAATATACGTTACCGTCACGACGCAATCTTAAGCTCAAGTTTGAATCGAAAGGTTCTTTTAATAAGATAACCAATGTCACAAAAGAGTAATACAAACATCAACTTTTATTACATCACTTGGCAAAAGTACAGAAAGTTGAGCTTATTTACATGGTAAAACATAAAAGACATGATGCTAGATTCACTCACTACTAGTGGTTTTCCTCATTCCCATGATTACCTGAAATTATTGAAAAATATGAAGAAAATGAGTGACCTCAATAACTATACTATGACACGTAAAAAAAAAAAAACAAGTTTACATTAAGGAGATTTCAGGTATGATAAAAACGTTACTTAAAGTGTAGCAAAAGCATGTTAAAAGGCATTCTTAGAACACTTGCTTGCTCATTTCCATAATCAACTCATATATGAAGAAAAAGACTTGACATTTAAAACATAAAGTAAACATGCGTCCGAGTTCTTGTAACTTGGCATGCTTTGTTAAGTATTATCTTGGTTCGGTGTACCTAGGGTCATCATAGACCCACCGACGTACGTCATTGATTACTTGATCGGGATTTTACTCCCTTGGCTTACTTAACTCGCAAAGCAGCTTATTAAAATCTCTTGTTTAAACTTGTCTTGATAAGCATATATATTGAAGCTTAAAAACATATCATAGTGTAACATCAAGCATGGCTTTTGCAGGCATAAACACTTAGTTTTCATTAATCAACTCTGGCCCTAAGCATTACACATGCTCTAAGCATGTCCTCGAGAGTTTGTATTGTGCGCTCCGTTTGACCATCTGCTGCTAGATGGAAGGCAGTAATGAAATTCACCTTTGTTGTCAATGCCTTACGTAATCGCTTCCAAAAGTTTACTTGGAAACGAGAGTCACTATCTGACACAATGGAAGTAGGAATTCCATGAAGTCGAACAATCTCCGTAATATACTCCCTTGCAAGACATTCTAAACTCCATGTGTTCTTGATAGCGAGAAAGTGAGAGTCGATCAACTATTACCCATATAGTATTCATTCTCCGAGGGGTTGTAGGCAAACCTACCACGAAATCCATGGCTATCGAGTCCCATTTCACTACAAAAAAAAACAACATTTAGCGATGGAATAAATTGGCGACGGATTTATTCCGTCGCCATGTTTTGCTTTTAGCGACGGATTCTGTCGCTAATTTTTTTTCCCAAAAAACTAAAAAATAAATTACATTTAGCGATGGAAACTGTGAACACAAAGGGCAATGACCTTCCTCGATGTGCTAGAAGTGATAATCATGACGACGATCAAATCCTCCCAGATGTCTTTCGTAAGAACGGGGGATATACCCCGAGCGAGAAAAGGACAAAAAAGAAGAAGAAGAGAGCACTGAAGAGAGATACACTTGTTGAAAAAGATGCCGAGGTAGCTCATAGATATATCCTTGGCAATTGCGAGCTTGTTTCACCGTTTGAGAGGTACATATAGTAGTGTCAGTTGTGTTCGCAGGTTATATAAAAATAATGAACTCATTATTTCTCAGGTTATTTGAGGTTGAGATGATGAGAAAAGGTTGTGTTCGCACAGCAGCAGAAGCATGGACAGATGCTTGTCATATTTGATAGGTTTGGTTGAAAGAACATGTAAGAAGGTTCCTACAGCTTCACCGAAAGCATAATGCAAAGAATTTTAATCTCATATATATTGTTTTTTCCTCATAGGTTCAAAACATCCCGAGCAATGACATTATCAGGGCTATTGCAGCTGGCCCAGCGCTTTATGTAAAGAAGTTCAAACAATATGTGGTCAACGACTTTCTTTTCGATACGTACT
>JAOVYX010021359.1:0-15851 GCA_035668315.1 Drosera spatulata
ATATCAAAGCGCACATCAAAATAATTTGTAGGTTTCATCATGGTGATGTAGCCAGAGGGGCAGTTGCTTCATTCCAGACTTTCTATGAGGAGCCATGGATGAATTTTGAAGAGGTCCCCACGGTTATTCGGAATCGTGTGTTCGGGTATTTTCGGATATGTGTTTAAGTTTAATTCTTATGATAATTTAGGGTTTAGGTTTTTTAGTTCTTGTAATATATATATAGTTCATAAGCTTTTTTTTTTTTTTTTTTGCAGACTTTGTTTTCTTAGGATTCCTCCTTGGACTCCCAAGTACGTGCAGCTTGGGAGGCCAAGTTGGATGCTTGTATGCGGGACTCTGTGTACAGAGTGCGAATGATTCTTCAGGGCTGCGACGATATAGAGGCATGTCCGGTTCCTTGGATTAGTGCCGAGGTTGGTCAAAGCCTCATGGATCGATATGACATGTCCCCTGAGATCCTGGAGAGATTAAGAATTAACGCAAGAAACCGATCTCAGGGACATGCTACACACTTCCAGGGTTATGTGTCCACCCTCGCCGTTGTAGAGAGAATGATAAGTAGAATTATTTTAAGTTAAATTATTTGACATCGTGTGTTTCATCAAATATTATCGTATTTATTATTTGAAATATTTTTCAGGAGATTGGTTTGAAGAGAAAGGCAATAGAGTTTGAGCTCTTCGTGGAGACCCATAAGAAGCCGGGTACTCCGAGCGTTATGGAGGCTATACTAGCGGGGGTGTCACTAGCTGACATTCCTATGGCCGACGAGACGGCTACCCGTTTTCGGATAAGAATTTTGAAGCCATTTATTTCACTAATTGTTACCTTTTAGCAAATGTGCATTTATTTCTTTTCTATTGTGACAAATATCCAGTCACGCAAAATGAAATGATGTGACAAAACAAATATTGTCACAAAAGCTTAATGTTTTGGTGATGAGGCACTTTTTCCGACACCATATATCTTTCTTGATACGCTTTTAGTGACAAAATCTGTGACGAGATAATTTCGTGACAAAAAATTTCAATGACATAACTAGCACATTGGGTGACAAAAAGAATTGTCATCAAAAATCATTTTTCCTGTAGTGGTCATTTAAGATCTTTTTTACAAGGCTTTTGTGATAAAAGTTTTGGTTATCACTAGTGTTCATGACGGACAAAATAACAATAATAGGTGAAATTCTTCACTAACAATCGTTACTATATAAATATAAAGTGCGGACAACATAAATAGTCCATACAAGTACATATCCAAGTTCTGAAAATAAAAAATAACAACTAAAATCTATCGATGGTCTTCTTGCTTCCTTGCTTTATCTCGAGCAAGTGAAGTATAACACCTAGACTTCTTCTTTTGACGCCTACTACGTCCCAAATCGACTCCATCATCACCAACATCTTCTACTCCCATTGGCTGGGGAGGTGGAGGACTGCTCATCGACATGAGAGGCGAGGTAGGGGAAGGTGTCATCATAGAGCTGTCAGCCATGTATCCCGTATCATGCTAAATACATTTCACAATAAAGCATTTAGAAAACCCATGTTTTATTCCTAATCACAAATGTCATACTTAAAAATAAAAAAATAACCATGAGCTCGGTTGCATAAAGCAATTGCGAAAAAGTATCGTCAGAGCCATGAATTTTGCTCGCCAAGAATATAATAAAATCAATTAGAAAAACTAAATTGGATTTATATGTTGGTCTTTATTTGGTTACTTTGTAGGTCTTTTGGGTATATTTTTTTGGTTTATTTTATATAATAAATCAAATAGAGTAATAATGTGTGATGCATTACGTGTTATCCTTCTTCTTGGTTTGACAACAGTTATTGTTTCATCAAACAGTAACTACCTCATCTTTTAATATGACACTACATATTACATTGCTTTAGAATGCGATTCGTCTACTCATGTCATGCATAATTAAACCACATGATGTGGTTTGTTCAATGTACACATATAAATAATGTTAATTTGGACAAAAAAAAATTATCAATTCTTCCAATTCTGCAGAGCATTGTATTTCACAAAACTCAACCATAATATGCAAACTACTATCAACACGCTCCATTCATCATGGAGATTTATAATCTATCATCACAACTTGCAAATCATGTGTCAAACTTAATAATTTTAAAGTTTTCAACTTGTTACCTTAATATATAAACGTGAAGGAAACGAACAAACAAACACGAAATTGTTGAAATCTGAAAAGAACGTTCTCTGTGGGATCGACTCGTACTCATTATTACTATATTTTTTATTATAATTATATCGAGTGAAAAAATACGATATCTTTCAATTTGTGTCACCTTGCGATGGGTTCCAACAGTTATGGTACTCCAAGAGTTTGGTGGACTTTTGATTTTGTGAAAAAGGAAGAAGATGCATCAGAATATAGCAAAACTTGATGTGATTAGGGCTCTAGTTAAATTGGGCCTGATGGAATCTATGCCAGAATTTTTAGCTACGTAGGCTGTTTCTATAAGTTACCTAGGAGTCTTGCATATGAGATCTAGGCCGTTGAAGAGGTCACTTAGGATTTCCTCTAAAAAAACACATAAAAATATTAAAAGATAATATATAAATAACTCAAATCTCTTTAAAATATTCAAAAACCAATTAATATTACAAAAACCAACATAAAAAAATCACAAATCACTTAAAGATATAAGAATATATCAAAAAAAAAACTTTGAAATTATCTTAAAACACCTAAAAATGCTAAAAACATCTTAAAACAACTCAAATCTCTTTTTAAAAAAACTCCAAACTAATGTTAAAGGTTAAAAAGTATCATAAACTAACCTCGACTCAAAAAATGTTTGAAAAGATTAAAAATACCATAAAAACAATTCAAATCTTATCCAAATACTAAAAAAAACTCAAAACACAATAAAACAACATCAAATCTTCTCAAAACGCAACAATCTATTTACAAATATTGAAATAATTTTAACACATTCGAAAAATTTCAAATGATTAAAAACATCATAAAAACAATGCAAATCCTTTTTCTAAACTTCCCCTCATTTCATTTTTTTTTTTGTCACTTAAGAAAAATCTTTTTTTTTAATTGATCAAGCTCATTTCAAATTCTTTTGAAGAAACAAGAAAACTCGTCACTCTACCCTACACCCAGATATTAAAATCACAAGTCAAACAATCCCACACCAAAAAAGCCCTTCACTTTCCTTCTCAGTCCTCACCGTCACCGCCAACAACAATGCACAGACCAACTCCGTCGAGAAACCCGCACGCTTCCACCGCCGACCTCCTCTCATGGCCGGAATCTCAACCACCCCAACCACCCCAACCACCTCAGCCACCAGCCTCCGCCGCCGCCGCCTCCGGTTCCCGCTCTCATCAGGTAAACCTCGCTTCCTCTAGGTGGAGTCGTGATTGAAGTTGCTGAAACTGAATCTGCGTTTTTGGGATTCTAAGTTTTGTATTGGTTGTTTTGTGTTTTGTGTTGGCAGCCGCCTGGTGGAGTGAGTAAGGTGATGTTTGGAGGTGAAGTGACAGATGAAGAGGCTCAGGACTTGTTCAGGAGGTGAGTGAGATCTGCGGCGGCTCCGATTGTGAAATATGTTGATGTGCTTTTGTGATTTTGATATTTTGTGCAATGTGATCGGTTGTTGTTGAAAGCGGTCGATGATTGGAATGTGTTGGCAGTTGAGGTGCGTTTTGGTTTTGAATTTTGTGCATGTGATCGACTGTTGAAGGCGATCGATGATTGGAATGTGTCGAGGTGCGTTGTGGTTTTTGAATTTTGTGAATGTGATTGGTTGTTGAAGGCGATTGATGATTGGTATGTGTTGAGGTGCATGTCAGTTTAAGTTTTGTGAAATGTGATCGGTTGTTGAAGGCAATGATTGGAATGTGTTTGAGGTTTGTTGTGGTTTTGATTTTCTGTACAATATGATTGATTGTTGTTGAAGCCTTGAAGGCGATCGACGATTGGAATGTGTCGAGGTGCGTTGTGGTTTTTGAATATGGTGAATGCGATCGGTTTGATCTGTGGTGCGGTTGGAATGCAGTTTGGTGCATTCTGATTTTGTTTTTTTTTTTCTTTCACTGTGCTCAATTAGTGTTGGAGGCATCGCGGTGGTGGAGTGCAGAGTTGTTTCACTGTGCTTTGGTTTTTTGATATGAGTTGTGAACGCATTTTTGTGGTGTTATCACGTTTACAGAAGCCGAATGTTTGCCGATAGCCTGATGGTGAAAACCTAGCTCTCGTGGTTGTAAACTTTGAGATGCGTATTTCACCTGATGGACTAATCCAGCGTGGTGTGCTCAACTGCCTAGTTGATAGATTAGGACAATTGGAATGGTATAATAATCTTGTTGATGAGGGACCGAACTGATTAATCTGCCATGTCAAATCCAATGTGGTTGATTAGGCAAACCATGATCACAAGGACACAGGGATTGAGCAACATCTCGATGGATTGAGCAAATATACAGCCAGCTTGGTGTGGATGTTGTGCTTTTCTGTGTAAATGCTTACAGAGTTTTCCTTAATATTAGTTGAAGGACCAAGTGCAAGAGCATAAAATTGCTGGGAAGTTTTGTTAATGTTCCTTGGGAAAAACCGTTGTATCTAATTTTGGAAAATTTGTGTGCTTGAGATCTTGAGCATAGTTAAGGATTTAACTAACTTCTAGTGGTAGCTAGCTACATGTTACTTTCTCACAAACTGTTAGATGATACATCTTAGAGACGGCCAATGCATAGATTGCTGTTTTCATTTCCGAACATTAGCCATGCTGATGTCACCAATGAGTATCGGCAAAGTTCGTCTTGTGAGCTGTATGGTCTGAGGCAGGGCTGTTATGATAGAGTTGCCTTGCTTATGGCATATAAGTGTTTTTCTGTAACCTGGTTTTGAAACATTGGTGTGTCATAAACTGTCAACTCTGTGTTTTATTTAATCGACATCTAGAGCTAGATTTCAGCAACCTACTTTACAAGTGTCTAGGATGTAATTGAATCTTGATTTTAGTAAATTTGCTTCGGATTAAGCACATTGGTGTTTATCGGGGTTCTGAGCTATTAGTAAATTTTCTTTGAATTCAGCATTTTGGTGTTGGGATTTTGAGTTATTGGCTGTTGCAACTTAAGAGTGGGAGTGCTGCTAAATAATGTTACAGTAATTTTTCTTCCTGGCGTCCTCTCAACTTTTATAGTATTGCCTGAACTTGGTTGTAAGTTTGCATGTCAATAGTTTGTGTTCCTTGTCTAAGTCTATCTTTTTTTTCTTTTTTTCTTTTTTCTTTCTTTTTTTTGGATAGGTTGTCTGAGTCTATCTTGAAATGTGTTTTTATGATTTATTACTCACTTTCTTGTCCAATTTCTATTTGATTTATTGTGATCTTTGCACGTGTTGACCTGCCCAACAGATGCTTATTCATTAAGAACAATTTTTTTCTGATTGACATTCCTCCATTGCTGGTGTGACTAATCCATGTAGTGCTTTCAGGAAGTCTTGTTCTGCATACAAAAAGAAAGAAATGACTGGCAGTGGCATTTTCGCTCATCATGAGGATGATAAAGCTTCAGAATCAGGAGGTGTTGGATCCAATGTTAATAAGACAAGTGTCCGTGTTTATCAGGTTTATTATATCTTACTTTCAAATTTATTGAGTTGAGAGAATTTGTTATTGTCACAACACTTGAGGCCATGAATTGATGATGATAGTAATAATAACAAAAACTTTGCAGCAAGCCTTGAGTGGAATCAGCCAGATCTCCTTCAGTGCTGAAGAGAGTGTTACCCCTAAGAAGCCCACATCTATAACTGAGGTAGCGAAGCAGCGTGAACTGAGTGGAACACTTCAAAGTGAGTTGGATATGAAAGACAAAAAGCAGCTGTGTAATGCCAAGTCCAAGGAGCTGAGTGGACATGGCATATTTGGACCGCCTCCTGAGATTCCTTCTAGATCATCACTAGCTGCACGCTCACAGGAAACAAGGGAAAGATCTATCATCGAGGAACCTGCCCAACGAAGCGTTCGGACATCTGTGAGAGTCTCCAATGTTAGTTTATGAGTATCCCTTTCATTCCCATTTCCTAGTTTGTTCAAAGTTTTCGATATTATAATTCAGCAGATTTCATTGCTGATAACTTTTTACACTCTTTCTTTACGCTCATTATCTGCAGCATGTATCGAATGTGCTGATTTCAGTTAATGACATATTTCACAGCCTGCTGGAGGACAAAGTAACATCTTTTTCAGCGAAGAACCTGAGATGAAAGCAGCAAAGAAGATCCATGACCAGAAGTTCCAGGAATTGACAGGAATTGACAGGAAATGACATCTTCAAAGGCAATGATCCTCCAGGATCTGCGGAGAAGTCACTGAGCAAGGCCAAGTTGAGGGAAATGTGCGGCAGTGACATATTTGCCGATGGGACAGCTGAACCTAGAGGCTACTTTGGTGGAGTCCGTAAACCTCCTGGTGGCGGGAGCAGTATTAACCTGGTTTAGTTCGACTGGCAACCACTTGTGTTGTTTTAGAGCTAACTAGCATGTCTTCTATCGTCCGATAGACTGTCTCTAATTAGCAGTATTGATGAACCTTAGAAGGTCATTTTGTTAGTTGATTCCCACATTGCTAGATAGGTTTAACTGTTCTTGTAATGCTGAAGCTGTAATCAGCTTGATCTTGGTGTTAGTTACGAATGACGAACTGGTGGTCGGTAGGTATTGTATGGTTTGCTTACCATTTGATCCTCCTAGGATTTTTATCTCATACGATGGGAGGCTGGGTTCATTCACAAGTTCCCTCCTGGCATATCCTGTAGATAACTAGGTTCCGATATTGCAGAGACGAAGTATACAATCACATAGTAAACCAAAACACATGGCGTTGAAGAAGATTGATGAACTTCTATTTGATGAGGTTTGTTATAGGCAAACAACGGATGGTTGGTGTATTTAGATCCAATCCAATCCATGGATCCCAGAACTATATCACAGTTCAGATGACTAACATTGACTTTGTGATAGAACATCAATAACATAAAAAAATTTCACATGAAAATGTCACGTAATACATGTGATAATTTTTTATTTGTATTGTTTTAAAATATATATATAACAATAATTTTTTTCTTAAAAGAAAAAAAAAACACAAAAAAACACCTTGGCGTGACTCATGTCTATAGTTAACTCCCCTCTAATCCCACCAAAATCAAAAAAATCGAAAAAATTACTCTCTTCATTTTAGAAAACATGCAACGAAATAACCGACACGAAAATTTATATACGTGTTTAATTTTATATAAATGATTTATTTGTTCTTGTAGCTTTGTAAGAGAATATAGTGAAAAAGAAAAAGAAAAAAAAAAGATAATGAGATGATTTTGATGTGATATGAAATAAACATTAAGGATGTTTTGATAATTTTGTAAAAAAAATGTTTTCAAGTATGAAAGTGTTATAATTGTTATGGAGCATCCAAATTAAAAAAACGTTGCATGTTTTTGTGGGAAAAGGAATAACACATAGATAAATTTATGATCCGGATATAATGATTATACTTATAATGTGATGATGGAATATCAAAATAATTAAAAATCTCCACATGGGTTTTCAATTAATATTTTAATATCTAAAATCTTTTAACATATTTTCTCATATCCAATTGAAGTTTTATTTTTGTTTTGGTTTCGAATCGCTGAGTAGACAAGCATACCTTTCTAATCTAAAATAACCCAACTTACAACTTAACCTAACTAAAGACTAACCTAACCTATGGCCAAACACATTCGAAACTTACTCCTACCATCACCATCAGAGAAAATCTACAAATTAAAAAAACCTAACTGTTGTCCCTTCTTCCTTAACATCCCAAAACCACCACTTCTACCTCCCAAAATCACCAATTCAACCTCCCACCGCAATCCTGATAAAAATCGAATGAATGAATGCTTCCAAAAACACCACAACCGAAAGAATGATGGTCAAAAGAAATCCAACAAAGATAGTTAATCAAAGAAAGATGGAAAACAACCGAAGGTTTCATATTGTGGGAACATTAAATAAAAAAAAAAAAGATGAATAGCGACATCAACTTCGTTGGGTAATCGATTGCTAAAGGGCAGTGGCAACCGACTAGCGACGAGAAAAGATGACGCGAAAACCCTGATCGCTAATTCATTTAGCGACTGAATTTGTCGTTGATTAGCGACCACATGTTTCTGTAGTCGTTAAAGTGGCAACGAAGGAAAAACAGTCGCTGATACTTTTAGCGTCTGAGTAGTGGTTGAACCATTGGTTATTGGAATAACAAGGTAGCGACCACATCGGTTGTAAATCAACGTCCGCTTCAGTCGCTAAAGCTTATTCCTAGATTGGTCTACTTAGCGACCAAGCGGTGGTTGATTATTGACCGATGTGGTCACTAATAGTGAATTCCTAGTTGCTGAAAGTATCGGTTCCTATATTTTCCTATAATACAACATAAAACAATTTGTGTCATCAATTCCTGCAACATAAACACATCCAAATCCTTCTCACATTATCGCAACACACCCAGCAATCTCACAGCATCCTAACACACCCAACCTCTCAAATCATCAAATCAAAAACGTTGAAATGATAGAAGACAATAAAATGATGAAAAAACGAAGATTCGATGTCCAATGAATCGAACATCGTGGGATAGTAGTATAGCGCCTCGTTGAACCAATCCAGAAAATCGGGCCGTTGTGATTCGCCTCCTGTTCAACCACCGCCACGATCCTCGGCTTCGCCTCTCGAGTTGTGTTCATCACTTTTTCGATCGCGTCAGGGTAAGCAAGCAGGCGATGAAGTTTGAACACGGAGTACACCATCACCGCCTCCGCGGCTTTGATGTCGAGCGTTGCAACATCAAGATCCATGAGGCTATCACAAACAAATCATTGGTGAGGGATCTTCACGTTGTTCATCTTTGTGAATTGGGTCAGCTTCCATCGGTTCTGTTGTAGCACGTTCGTGTTGACAAGCTGCGGAGGTGCAATCACGGTCAGCCTTCCAAATTTGAGGTATGAACAGGTCTCATAGAAGTGCATCAGGAGGATGTCAGAGTAAGATGAATCAATCGAGGATGGATAGGGGTAGATCTTGTAGATCATACGAGCTAGGGCCTCGGCAACGTGGCGGCTCGTCTCATCGTGCCGACTTGAAACATCGTGATGGCAACTGATGGTGGAAGGGAGAGGATAATAACGGGTGAATATGGTGGGAGTGAGTGGTAACGATCGTGGGAGTAGAGGGAGAGGAACAAAGTGGGTCAATAATGAACTCGCAGATGATTTGATAAATGTATTTATGATTTTTATAAATTTTTTAAATATTTAAATATTGTTTTATATTAATTATTATGTGTTAATTTGATACGAAAATTTACGTGAGTATTGAATTTATATGAATTTTGATAAAGAAATAATTTTTTTTTTTTGATGATGGTGAAGCTCACTCAAATAATTGAGAGAGATATTAATGGGTATACCGTATCAAATAAGATTATTTTTTTATTTTTTTATGTTAAAAAATTTTCATAAAAGAAAAGATAACTAATATTTAGGACGATCCAAATTAAAAGTGCAATAATTAATATGATATGAAACAAATATATTTTATTATTTTATTTGGATATTTAAATATATGTTGAAACTAATTGGATAATATTCTTCCCCTCTCAATTTAATTACAAAATTTTTTTGATTAGTTCCAATATAAATAAAATATTTTATTTTTTTAATTAATTTATATTAATATAATCAAATTATCTCATAATTTTCTTCTTCTTTTTTCTCATTATTTCTAATAAATCCCATTTATATCTTATTATCTTAAAAAAATATTTTTTTCATCAAATTCATATAGAATCTTTAATATTGAATCAAATTGTTATAATTAAACTAAAACAAAGATAATAAATTATAAATGAAACTCGACTAAGAATTTTACGTGGCTAGTTTGAGGCGGTATTATCCTAAATAAAATCTTATACGTGTGTAGAATGGGGTAAAGACATTACGTGAACTAGATTGACGGCCACTTCCACGACAATTTCATTTCCAATTGTTTATTGACATAGGATTTAGCCTCTGCTGATAATAAGTATAATTTTCGGTTTGGTTTCATTCTGATTTGTCCTGATGTGCAATGTGATGGAGCTTATAATTTTCTACGCAATGATTTTAGCATGCCCATCATTCCCTTCCTGGAAGATGCTTTTGATAAGTTGAATGTGAAGATTTTGGGACAGGGTTTCAAGCTTTCAATGTTCCAGAAAACGTTTTTATTACTCGAACAGTTTAAAAAAAAAATAATGTTTTAAACGGTTTATATAATTGATTAAACGAATCAATTGATTTTTAATATTTAAATATATTTAATAATTATAGAAATATAATACTCTATGACTTAATAGATGAGATTACGGCACTGGCGGTGGCACCGTTCCATGCAAAACGCGGCAAAGCACAGGAGTAATGGTAGAGAATTGAGATTTTCGTGGGACCCACCACTTCATAGGAGAGGGCACCGTTTCCTCCTTGGTTCGGTGTTGTCCGTTTATTCATATGTCTCTCAATAAAAATTTGTAAAACAAGTGAGATTATTATGAATAATATTTTTTTTGTTTAGATATTATTTTCCTTGTTCAAAATTTAATTACCAAAAATTACATCTAGGAAACTTAAGTTTTTATTTTCTTTGAAGAAAGTGTTATGGTAACTTCATTTTTTTTCCTTAAAAAATATTTAATGTTGTTTAAGCCTCGATTAAACTTTTTAATTGAGTAATTGGTCAAAAACGCTTAAAGAGATCAACTTTTGAGTTATGCTAGCATTCAAGGACCAAAAACGTTTAAGTGGCCGCTTGAAATGCTTTTTAGAACACTGCAAGCTTTAGCTGTCTCGAAGGGTGTCCATTTTGCGTGATTGGCATGTATCTTGAAGCATGCCGTCCTTTTTTTCCTATGGCTATGATAAATCAAGGGTTTGCATTATTACAATGGGAAAGCTACTCATAAGTTATAAATTGGTGCTCGTAGCTTAGTCTGCTCTGATTAATCTGCCTTGTTTGCTGAGAAGCTATTTGCATTTGATTCTGCATATTGTCATAATCTAAAATGCAGTTATCTCTACTACTTGGGTGCTGTCTTAGTTAAAGGAATTGATAGGGATAGCAAACTGCTGTCTATACTACTTAAGAGATGCTTCAATAAGATATGTATGCGGTGCATTACTGGGATCCTTACTCCGTCTTTGTAGAAGGAGAAGTACTTCTTCCTTCTGTTTCTCTGTAAGATCGTGGTTTATCTTTCAACATCAGAAACTTATTGCTTCATAAAATTGGAAAATACCGCAAGTTTGTTTTTGCATACTGTTAAATATATATCTTGTAGAAGGGAAGCGAGTGAAAATTGAAGAGATGGTTGCTGACTGCATATTTGGATTCAAAATATCTTTTATCCATGTCAGTGGTCTGAAATCTTGAGAATGTCAGTTATCGCTTTTCTCTGTCGTCATAAATCAGTGTATAAAAATTTATTGTTAATCCTAGCATCATAAAATAGGCTTCCCGTGCACAAATCGCCGAAAGTTACTGTTCTCCATCATGTTAGTTGCTGGTGTCTGGTGAAACTACATTATGAGCAGCCTTCAGATAATTTATGTATTTTGCTAACAGGATCACGTGTCATCTCCAAGTGATTTGGATCGACCACTATAAAATAAATGTGTTCTAATTTGGAGAATTATTGTATGTTGTTTGTCTCAAACGCTTGTAGCATGTGATTTGATTAACTATCAATTTCAAAACCTTTCGCTGTCCTTAGCTGTGTGGGTGAGGTCACTGAGAATGAAAATTAAGTCACAAAAATGCAAGATGCAGTGGTTGATGGATAAAAAGGTGAACTGTGTAATGGATGATGCAAATGACATATTTTTGTTTAAACTCAGATGAAGACACATAATATTAGGATATTCACGATATACTAAAATATTTTGGTGAGCCTGTACCTTGGGCTTTGCAGTTAGGAATACTGGAGTCATCTTAGCTATTTTACAAAATGTGAAACGAGAAGCCTTCAAAGTGATTAGGTTGTAATTCAACATTTCTGTTCAAAACTGCTAAGTTCTTAGTAATTTAATCATTTAATCATTTTCCTTTGTGCTTAAGGTTGGAAGTATTGACCAATCGGGGTTTTGGGTTTTCCAAACTTTGAGGTGCAATAACTTTCGGCTCAATTAAGCAATAAAGATGGGTTTACTAAGTTTTCTCGATGTTACATCATAACGTGCTACATTTTTATTTTGGTTGTTGGACTAAAGAGGTTTAGTTGGAAATGTGAAGTTCGATACTTTTGATGCATGAATAGCAGAATTTGTTCGGCCTCTTGGCACTGTTCTTTTACTGCAGATTTCTAGCCGCCATTATTTCTCTCGTTCCATGGGATTCTCAATTCTCTCCTAACATTAAACTTACGCTTTGATGTACTTTTTATAACTGAATTGTGTAAATAAGAAAACTTGGCCACATTGAAGATACGCATGAGATATGTGGCTTCAAGGCTGGTAAAATGCATGAGATACGCCCGTCTGTGCTCGGTCATTTCAACCAAATCTGAGCAATGGCCTTAGAACTTATTGGTAAGGACATCAGATTATATGAGTGCAATATTTATTCCCCCCTCTAAAGTTCTTGAAATTCTTTGATGTTTGTATAGTAGCTTAGCAAATGGATCAAGCAAATTTTTTGATAATTTGATACTAATGGAGGTTTACTTTTTGCAGCTAGCAAATGGTGAGAAGACTACTTTGAACATAGGATGTAAATTCATTTCCATATCTCTGCACTGTGCTGGTTGTTTGGGAACATATAAACGGAGGAAAGAAAAAGAAAAAGAAAACTTATCGCTATGTCATCTATTATCTTCAAGAGTCGCGATCTAGATTTATTAGGTAGTTAACCTGGCCCTGCGAGCGAAAAGATCTAGTGTACTTTAAGTAATCATTATATATAATCAGAAGTTTCCTTCTGATGACATCATTGTTTGATATCCATACTATTTTATAAGATTGTTTGATGTCCTTTTAATCATAATACTCTCAGTTGGTATGTGAAGGAGCTGGTCCATCAGACCACGGAAACTTGGTTGAAGAAGTAATAGTCTCCCTCTCTTTCATTGTCACTCGTTACCACTGAGAAACTATTCTCACTATTTCTATCCAATTCGTTCTCCGACTTCTATGGCGAATGTAATTGTTGTATCTGATCTTATGTTGTCATAATATCGATCAGGGAGAAATCTCCAAATGGTTGTTTTGAATTTGAAGCTATGCTGACGGCAAACCGTGCTATGAGAAAACAATATCAAAATCTTATTATTTATGATGTATCAGAGAAATGCTTATTCTATTTGCTTCTGGTAATGGCGAGTTTTGACTCTGGCTGGTGCTGAATAGCTTTGATGAGCATGGGTTTGAAAGAGTTTTCCGAAGAAGTTGGATGGTTATACATACTTATTTTTTTAGGCTACTATAGGGCTTCTTCATGCTCTCTTAATCCATGATTTGCATTTTTGAGCATAACAAGAATTTGATTATTTAAGTCATAATTGATTACTTGTCCACCATAACAAGATATTGTCTTCCTTTTTACCCCCCAATACGTACCTGCTTGTTAAGTAAGTATGTTATTTTCTTCCTATTGAGCAGCTGGTTTGTTCATTTGTAATGACGAGTTCGTGTATAGTTAAGTAAAAATTCTTTGTTCCACTAAATGAAAGTGATCAAGTTGTTTTCATTCAGTTGCATTTGGTTAAATCTGATTGAGGACAGGGGAATAGAACTAGGGAATGAAGTAAATTTAACTACAGCCGAATCCAGAAGGGTAATAGGCATGATTGAGTTATGATCCGTGTTCTCTCGTCTGGATCAACATAGTGCATAAGAAATAAAAATAAAAATAAAAAGAGAAAACCTATAACAGTGGCCTGTTGATATTTTCTGAGTTTTTTTTATCTTTTCTTTCTTTTTTTAGGAGATACCTTCAATTAGAAGCTATGTCGGTAGATATCTCCAGGGACCTGTTCTAGCTAACATGGAAGAAAACATGTGAAACCGCTGATTGGTTCTCTGCTTTTGACACAGGACAAGGAAGATCGGAACAAGGCCATGAGCTCGACGACAAGGAAAATGAAGAAAGAAAGAGCCATCAAAGCTCTATTACATACACAAGGCGAAAGAGGTGCATTTGCGTGTTTGAAAGAGAGTAGAAACCAATGGTTTGCTGCACCAACTTCCCCTTTTACTAGCTTCCTAATGGTCAAACTGTCATTTTCTAAATGTCTCTTTCACAGCAGTTATATGGTTTGCATTTTTTTAACCTGGTTTCCTTGATTGGAAAATGTGAACTGGTTGGTCATATAAAAAATGGAATGGATGTGTCACCTTTCTTTTATAAATTCTTCACAGCTAAAATCTAATTTCTTAGACGTGCATATATATAATTATGGCATTATACTAAGTCCAAGTACAGTTTCAGTATGTATATTGTACCTTATAAACTGATTACTGAACCCATCAAAGGTTATGTTGGACCTATTGCATTTCCTATGAATAACGAGTTCTTAACCATCACGTATGATTAGCTTTAAGGATCTGACCCCCCAAAAAGTCTTACTCCCTCTATCCTATAATTTTTACAACGGCACGTATTTTGAAGTGCCATCTTCTTATTCTTAACGATGTCAGAAAAACCTTAAATTTGCTCCGGATTAAAGTTCACAACTTAATCTATTATTAGTATTTCATAACAATTTTGTAGAAAATGATGTTTGATCATACTAAATTACATATCGAAATGTGTGCCATTGCAAAAATTTTGGGACTGAGGGAGTAATTGTTAGGTTTAGAATGAATGCGTGCTGTACCCTTCTAAGTATTATTTTCTTAAAGCACAATAGCCTTCTGGAATATTGGGTATGGATATATCAGTGGGTTGTGAGTCTAGCTCTTCAGTGTTAAGCAAGAACCAGATTTTGCAGCAAATGAATTAGAGTCATTTTGCACGCAGGGTTGCATGGCAAAATAGTAACAAAATGTTAAGCAACTCAGTGATCACAGCTGCAGGACAAACATACAGTATTCCTTATGTAAAGTTTAGCGGAAATAACTAACTGTTAGTTTTGTGGATGTTATAGGGTTAATTCGAGAAGTTGAAACTTAAAATCATCTTACTTTTATGGTTTTTCTCATACTGATTAGATATGTGATGAATTTTATCTTTATTGGGTATATTTGGAACATTGAAGGAATGCATCAGGATGCCAAATCCACTTCCCTGCTCTCTTTGTAGTATTGGAAGAATAAAATATATACACAGAAGGCGTAGAGAAGAGGATAAAACAACAACAAATCAAGCCTTTATCCCATCAAATGGGGTCGACTACATGAATACGACGGCGTCATTCCAATCTGTCATGTACATCATCTTCTGTAAGATTATGATAGGTCATATCATATTTTAAGGTTTTTTTCATAGTTTTTTTAGGTCTCCCTCGTCCTCTCTTGACATGTGCTAACTCTCAATCTTCACATCTCCTAACAGGAGCTGTGATTGATCTGCGTTTCACATGATCATACCATCTTAGTCGTGATTCCCTCATCTTATCTTCTACTGGAGCCACATCCACTTTCTGTCTGATAACGTATCTAATCTATTCTTGTATGTCCACACATCAATTTTAACATTTTCATCTTGTTTACACTCATCTTCTGTACGTGCTGTCACTTAATTGCCCAACATTCTGACCCATACAGCATCGCTGGTCGAATAG
>JAOVYX010021360.1:0-15851 GCA_035668315.1 Drosera spatulata
TGTTTTAGAGATTATTATCTCTATCCCTTATTGTGAGATTTTCAATATTTTGAGTGTAACTCCTTTTGTATTTCCTCTTTTGATTAGTGGATTCTTCGTCGTCGGCAACCGTCCGTGGTTTTCTCCCGCAAAGGTTTCCACGTAAAATTATTTGTCTCATTTAATTTTACGTACTTATTATTATTTATGTTTATTATTAACGGACCCGTTCGTAATAAGGACAAACTAGTCATGGAGTTAATTATCCTATCAATTCCTCTCATCCTTTCCATGCGCCATTTTCAAATTATAGGTATACCACTTTTTATGGCTCCATATTTGTACTTGTTTGCTTACTTTTTGGAGGATTTGATGCCATTTAAGCATATTAATTTTGCACCGCACTTTCTCTTTGTACCTATCTTCTTAGTTTTCCACCGGCCTTTTAGCGTAGTCCTCTAATATTGGGACTCGAAAATAGAATATTTGATGGATGTTCCACACTTCCACTTCGTGATAATGCCCTAGGGTCCTTTGTTTCGAAATTATAGCGAAGTCCACAGTTCTAGTATGGTAGATTGGTCTCATCAGTAGAGATTATGTGCCGTGAGTCAAAGTTCGTAAGAAAAATACGTACTTTTTCTTTTTCGGTCTAATATGTGAGTTTATTCTTGTTCCAAATACTCACAACGTGGAATGGATTGGGAAACTGTAGATCGAGAAAAGCAACTGATCTTTGTTAATCAGTGTCCTACTGAGTGGTTACTTTACGGTGAGGAAGCCGACAATTCATATGAAGGAATTTCATTGATTAGAAGATATTAATTATTTGCTAATCACACAAGGTGGTAGGCACCTGTTATGTTGGCATGCAAAGTTGGATATTTCTATTGTTAAGTGATGAATTGATGACAGTGATTAGGTCAATTCTATTTGGATCTCCCGTTGAAGAAAAAATGCATATATGGTAACTGTATGTTCAAAGTTTTGTGATTGAATCTCATGTTTTACATGTGACATATATGACGTATTGTGAGCTTAAATCAATATCAATAGCATAGAGTCAAATAGTCATTTCAATGACATAGACGATTCGAAATTCAACTACCATCTTCATTGATAGAGTTCATATCTTTAGTAATTCAGCAATATTCTATGAGCTTACTCTGTTTTTTTACTACATCGCAGCCGAGTTTTACCTGAAAAAGCAAGTTGGGAGTCTATGTATCAAGGTGTAGCTGAGGACATGATCAAGATGGGATGGTAGCAGAGGAAACCTCAAAAGTCACATATACCTCGCGAAAAGCTTGATATGTATCTCTATATCAGGTAAGTTGCCTTCCCATTGTCAATGGAACTCCATAATTGTTTGTCATTTCTTATATAAATAGATCATCTTTCCGAATCAACAACCACAATCATAACAAAACATTTATCTCATCGATTGGTCAGTTGTTTTTACTCGAATTGTCAACTCATTTCTACAGAATTAACCTTTCCGGCCATCAACACGCCACAGGGTTCGACGTGGCGGCAGGAAATCCAATCATTCTTCTCATCTTTTGATTCAGAGAATATCTCCTGTGGTAAAATTTAAATAAATAAAAAAAAAAGAGTTAGGAGGTCCTGAAAAGGCCAATGCCCAAAAGGACTTCCCAATATCATCCACATGTTTCTAGCTAGGTGATATATCACTCTTCATTGGGTCCCATTTTCACCTTCATGTCCCCACTCACCCTCTTATATAAACCACATTTCCCTCCATCTCTTCACCACGATCATCACCACCGTGTTCGATCAGTACATCCCACTGACTCATCTCCATGGGGACCTTAGATTACGACTACTCGTCTGAGAATGTCGAGGGTGTGCACCGAGTGGCGGTGCCACCACCTCGATCGTTCTTCCAATCACTGAAGATGTCCCTTAAGGAGACATTCTTCCCTGATGATCCCCTCAGGCAGTTTAAGAGCCAGCCGGGGTCAAGGAGGGTCATTCTCGGGATGCAATACGTGTTGCCGTTCCTGGAATGGGCTCCTCGGTATAGCTTTGAGTACCTGAAATCTGATCTCATTGCTGGGATCACCATTGCTAGCCTTGCTATTCCTCAGGGTATCAGCTATGCTAAGTTGGCTAATCTCCCTCCCATTCTTGGCCTTTGTAAGTACTTGCTTGCTGGCGTCGAAGTACATATGCTTTACTTGCTTTCAAGTATGCAGCATTAAACTTAGATATTGTACCTCTGGTCAAACTGGCTTGAAAGATTTACTGCAATCTTGGCGATCTAATTTCAAGTCCTGATGGGCGTACTTACATTTTGGCCCCAGTTTGTGATACCTTAATCTTGTCATTCCTTTGCAATGCTATTTTACCTGTTCAAACTATCGCGAGTTTCTGGTTGTAGAAATGTTTCCTTCGTTAATTGGATCAATGCAATGGTAGCAGTTCAAATACGCTTTTACAATGTTTTTTTTGACGAATTATCGTACATTTAGATGTCCAAACGACTATTGGAAAAACCCTTTAAGTCATTCTCCTGGAACATCATACAGGTAACTATCTGTGAGATAGCGGTTGCGGATTTTCACTGTCCTGTATCAGAATGACTTGTGTTTCTAACTGTGTTTAGTTTGTGTGGGTGGTCTCAGATTCAAGCTTCGTTCCACCATTGGTGTACGCGATGATGGGTAGCTCAAGGGACCTGGCCGTGGGGACGGTGGCGGTGGGGTCGCTTCTCATGGCCTCCATGTTGGGACATGCAGTAAATGTGAATGAGAATCCAAAGCTCTATCTTCATCTTGCTTTCACTGCTACATTCGTTGCAGGAGTCTTACAAGCTATCTTGGGCCTCCTAAGGTTCGTTATATATCTTGTTATCCAATTTTTAATTTAATATCATTGACGTTCGATTCTATCATTGGATGCTTTTCTTCATGTGGCAATGCATTCTGTCTTGGCATCAGTATTCTTTTTACAGGTTAGTTTTGTGTCATGTTGGTAGAAATGTCGAATGACCCTCCAACTAACATTAGGGTTATGATAGAACCCTCCTTACACATAATAACTTTTGTTAGGGATTGGACATCAATTTATTGACAATTGTAGGACAAGGTTGATATATATTGATCACGTATTCCTGTTAAGGATGTCTGGTTTTAGGTGCAAGTCTTGTTATTGGTTGAATTGTGGATATGACCTGATATCATGAGTTCAAAACCAAGGAATCCGAATGTGCTTACTAAATCAAAAGAAATCCGAATGAATTACCTGACTCCTTTATGACCTTTTGATTAGCATAACCATGATAATCTTCTATCATATTATCATGAATCCATGCACGTAAAGGAGTCACATGATCCCACACATGTGGGAATACAGACGAAAATGGATTGACTTCTACACTTTAGTCCAAATCATGTCAACTATTCGTCCCGTGGGTTTCTGTCACCACAAAACAACAGCATACTCCAAAAAAGCATAACTATTCAATAGATTCCAATATGCCAATAATTCAGACATTTATAGATGAGTCTACACTATCTTGTGTCATATCATCTATCAGGGATTTTATTTTAAGTATGGGGATTTGCAGATAATGGGGAATGAGAATTAAGATCCAAACAAGGGAGAAGCTAGTAGTATTTTAAAGCCTATAAGATGTAGAGGGAAATATCAACCCAACTGGTTTGGATTTCATTCTATAATTTTGATGGTCGTATTTCTAGACTTCCAGTTACGTATGATGGATGCAGATGCCCTTTGTGTTCAGACTCTCTTGCTTAGATTACGACATTACTTTACCTTAAATATTAGCTTTATGACTGCAGCTCTGCTCTTGGGTTTAGGTATTTGTGGAACTCCAATCTTCTTGACAAATTACGAGTAGATGGGTCAAGCTTGCTATTTGAAGCAAGCCAGCCAGTATTTTGGTGTCGGAGTTCAAAATTAATCATATTTGACAAAACAATCTTTTTTTTTTCTTTTTTTTTTCTTTTCTTTTCTTTTCTTCTTCTTTTTTTTTTTTTTTTTTTTTTTTTTTTTTTTTTTTTGAAAGATGACAAAACAATCTTCTTAATAGACTCGTTTGCTTAGGTGATTTACAACACAGATTTACCCATGATATGTGCTTGTGACTTTGTCTATAATTGCCGGAGTTAATCATGAATGAAACTCTATCTCAAGTTTCAACTGTTGTGACTTGTGAGTAGATGTGTCAAGCTAGCAAGTTGAAGCTTTGTTTCCTTCTATTATAACTTTATGGTTTTACTCATCACAAGTTGGCAACTGCTTGAATTATACGTCTATATGATATTGTGATACATATTGATTGTATGGTGGGTGTGTGCACTACATGGAAACTACAGGCTTGGATTCATAGTGGACTTTCTATCACATGCAACAATAATTGGGTTCATGGGAGGAGCAGCAACAGTGGTTTGCTTGCAACAGCTCAAAGGGATTTTTGGACTCAATCACTTCACTCATGCTACTGATCTTGTCTCTGTCTTGACCTCTGTCTTCTCCCAAACTCACAAGGTTTGAATCTTTTTGACCTCATGTGAACCTGCTAAACTCTTGGCTCATATTCATCTGTTTGTTACCTAGCTACTACTAGCAAACCATATTTTGCTCCAATATATCTCTGCAGAATGGAGTTTGGGGAAGTTGCCGTTACCTGGACCTTGTAGTACTAATACGTTAGTCTGTGATTCTAATCCGATCGGCTGTAGGTCTTTGTGATTAGTGTATTGTTAACTTGGAAATATAGTATCTTAGAATATATAGCTTGTTAGAACGAATTGTAGAGCATTAGAACCGGTAATATAGAGTAGAGTATAAATTCATTGTCACTCTAAAGCAGACACATAAGTAGAATCTTTTGTACCTGCTGAACTCCTGGCTCAGATTCATTTGTTTGCTAGTTGTTCCCTCTCCCCTATATATTAAATAGTACTAGCATTTTTACTTTTATATGTGGCCACATAAACTATGGATAATTTTATATGTAGAAAAACCAACTGCTCCTAGATAATTTATGTGTAGGAAAACCAACACTTAGGGATTCGCAAAATGTTCGCTGTGATATCTCAAGTTATGCTGTAAAATGGTTGTAGTTACCTTACATAGTCTAGGTTAGTGTAGTACGATTTAGTGTTTGGTATTGTATCCATATAACTGACTTGAAATATCTGGATGAATTTTTGATGTTGATGATGGGTAATGGCTTGCTCACGTTGTATGCAGTGGAGATGGGAAAGTGCTTTGATGGGATGCTGTTTCCTTTTCTTCCTCCTCCTCACTAGATACTTTGTAAGCATCCTCTTGAAAGCAAATCTCTTTCACTGTAATTTCATGGCCAAAGAACTTATCGAACTCTAAAGTATATGACGTGATTCAAACATTCATGTCATCTTTGTGGTTAAGGTTAGAATCATAATAGACGAAAGGAACTCTTGCGTTCACCATGCCTATCAGGAAAAGTTTATCTGGAACATGAGATTTTGCAGCTATTCGAACATTTTAGAAGCTTCGTGTTGCTAACAAAATTTGGTTGTTAACTTGTTGATATGCAGAGCAAGAGGAGACCAAAATTCTTTTTTATATCAGCCTTGGCACCGCTGGCATCAGTTATTCTGGGAAGCCTTTTTGTCTATCTCACCCATGCTGAGAGACATGGTGTCCAAGTGGTAAGCTTCTCCACCAATTCTTTAAAGATGATTTTTTAATCAGTACCATTAATTTGATTGATCCATAGCGGTAGCTTTATAATCAAAAGACATACTGTTAATAACAAAATAACATTAAGCATTACGAATGTAGACCAATCACGAAGTGATTACATGGAAACGATAATGGAAGTAACTTTTGTCTTATCAGAATTCTCTCTATCCCGATCCCTACTCTGCAATGATTCATTTTCAGTCTTCGATATAGAACTCCACATATTAGTGCTACTTTCTATCAATATCTAAAGAATTCTGTATCGCTTCGATAAATATAGGAATCTATTGCGAGTGCTCTTAAGATTCTGTATATCCTGAGATGTCTTGGGCTCACACCCAACTTAGTGGCTGGATCCCATACTGTGCCAAAGTCATAACCATGGAGTGCCAATTACTATCAAATAGTAAAGATTCTCAACAACGGGGAACTGGGTAAGTGAATGTTTGGACCAGCTCAATCCAGATAAAAGAGAATGGTATATTATCGGGCCCACCGAAGACCAATCATGGTTTGACTTGGGATCTCATTATCCACGATGATTCTTCTTTCCTTGGAAAGTATGTGACAGGATGTTTGATATTGGATTGCTTTGAATGATAAAAGTCATTCTGAATGGTTGGCCATGATCACATTGAAGGGATCCAAGCTCAACTACTTGGATAGTGATCCAAGTGTTACGAAGATTCGCTTCGTATCTTGATAGTTATGGTTCAAATCCTAATAACTAAAAGACCAGAACAGCGAACATGTGTTTTGGCGTACCTTCTATAGAGTGGACTCCTTTCCTGGCTCACGTTGCTCTTATAGCATAAGTTTGTATAGATTATTAGAGTTTTATCGATAGGAAGTGTTTTTTTAGTTTCAGATTTATTGCAGCTACTATTCACATAGTGGATTTAGAACTGCATTTACGTTAAACGTGTTATAATTGTTATCTGAAGTCTGTATATTTGGTTATTATACAGATAGGACACTTGAAGAAGGGACTCAATCCACCATCCGCTGAGAATCTGACATTTGGGTCACCTTATTTTACCACTGTTCTCAAAACCGGCATTATTACGGGTGTTATCGTTCTTGCTGTAAGTATCATAAATCAATTACGGCTTCTAAATCTAAGCTATTCAACTATTTTTTAAACAAAATATATTTTTTCCTCTGTATTACCATATCATAATCGAGGAGGCCAGGTAATGGTTTTGTGTTGTCTGATGCAGGAAGGTATTGCAGCTGGGAGGAGCTTCGCTATGCTGAAAAATTATAACATTGATGGCAACAAAGAAATGATTGCCTTTGGAATGATGAACATCCTTGGTTCTTGCACGTCTTGCTATCTTACTACAGGTAAAAATAAAGCAGCTTCATCCCCATGTAATTGCTGAGGTGTTTCGGATATTGCTACGGAAACTAACAGAAATAGTACGGAAAGAACCTAACATTTAGAAACAAAACGCTAAACCACAATCTAGTACGGTTTAGTAGCTATTGACACTCTGGAGTGGGAGTATCAGAATCCGCAAATATGGGCCTATTTGTCGAGGTAGCAGCTCATTCGACTGTAGCAGAGGTAGATCTTGAATCACTCTTTGATGAAATGTGACATTGAACAATGTCTTGAATTTCTTGTCATTTTCATTATACAAATAACATTTGAAGGCTCCTAAGTTTGAGGTTTCGAAAGAGTTGGTTTCTTAACATAGTAATGGAATTTGGAGCATGTTTAAGGTTACGAGTTTGAATTCTACAACACATTGTGATTAGCACCTGGAATGAGACGAGTGGGGTCAACATTGTATATGTTCCAAGCTCATGAAAGGCCTTCGCAAATATTTTTGCTTCCCATTGAAGATATCTGTTCTCGGCCCCTAGTATAAATGAAGTTCACGGATTTGACTTCGTTTTCATCATGGTTATCACAAAATGAAATCTTCTTTCAGGCCCGTTTTCCAGATCTGCGGTGAACTATAATGCTGGGTGTAAGACCGCGGCTTCAAACATAGTGATGGCAGTGGCAGTGATGATCACACTCCTTTTCCTGACCCCGTTGTTCTATTACACTCCCTTGGTGGTGCTCTCGTCCATTATTATCTCCGCAATGCTTGGCCTCGTTGACTATGAGGGAGCCATACATCTATGGAAGTTAGACAAGTTTGACTTCGTTGTGTGCATCAGTGCCTACATTGGTGTGGTCTTTGGCAACATAGAGATTGGCCTGGTTGCCGCGGTATGTTACATACAACTCACATTTTTTAGCTCAAAGTTGGCCTGATAATCAAAGAAAGGTACACCTCGCCAGCAGCCGAATTGGTCTGAATGTCCCGCCGTTCTGATCATGGCTGTTAAACTCTGATAGACGCAACAGTCCATTAAATTGAACCCACATGTTACCCAAATTAAGATTTTTGGACTGGTTCATTTTTCATAAGGCATATCCAATATACATCTAAAAGATAACGATTGTGAGTTCTCACTCACATTAGAGAAAGAAAAAATCATGGATCTTCAGATGCTTTCATTTTTAGCATTTCAGCCTTCGCCACTCGCCAACAACACAATGGGTCAACCATTCTTACATGTTTTAAGCTAATTAGAACTTTTTCTTGTCAAGTGCAGGTTCTCTTATCTGTGATAAGGGTGCTATTGTTTGTGACAAGACCGAAGACTTTAGTCCTAGGAAATATTCCCAAGTCTAAATATTACCGAAGTGTGGATCAATACCCTACAGCTCAGAGTGTTCATGGAGTTCTCATTCTCGAGATCGGTGCTCCCATCTACTTCACCAATTCTAGCTACTTAAGGGAGAGGTAGTAATTCAAGTACCAAGCTTATTATTGTTTTTTGCTTCTTCTTCTGTCTCGTTTTTCATGGGATGATTTGGTGTAAATTCGGAAATCTAAACCTGGAAGCTTGGGTTTTAACTGGAGTTACCAGTACCGCTAAACTTGCTTGTGTTCCACATTTTGTGTTTCAAGCTATGCATGGCAGAACTGTTTCCTGGAACGTTGGTCTTATCATCACAGTGGAAGATCATTTATTTATACTTGTGAACCATAACAAGGTAGTCCTTATCTACAATAAGTGTGTGTTGTTTTGGTTATAGGATTTCGAGATGGATCGATGAGGAGGAGGATAAGTTGAAATCATCGGGCGGAACCAGATTGCAATGTGTGATATTAGAAATGAGTGGTAAGTGACTACTTCCGCCAACCATTGTATGTTAAGAATAATCAGTCAAACCTCTTATTAATTTCCAAAGATCCGGACCTCTAAGTCGCCGAATCAAGAAGAGGTTAACCCTCAATCATTGGTTGAATCACCCATTTCAAGACCTACTCATTGTACTGGAGCACGACTTATTCCGATTAAGTTAATCTTGTTCCGTCCTTGGCAAAAATGAAGAATATGCATAGTTTTATGGAGGTACTGCAAAGCATGTAGTATTTTATCTTCTTGTCGATAAATTTTTGCAACTCATGTTTGATTTGTGTAGCTGTTGGAAGCATTGACACCAGTGGACTTAGCATGCTTGATGAATTAAAGAAGAGCATTGACAGAAGGGGTCTCAAGGTTCTCTTTTCTTTCTTCTCCTTTCCTTGATTTATTAAGCGAAAACTAAAATCTTTAACCAATTCAATGGTAGCTCGAGCGTCCGATTGTTGCAGTTCTTATCTTGTATGTTATTTATGGTTCAATCCTTATGATGGATGTAGTAGTCAGGATGAGCTGTGCCATTCTGTTTTGCAGTTCTGCAAAGTAGATTTACATGTTACATTGATTGTGTAGACTGTTCCTTTTGATGATCAGACATATGATGATGGATGTAAATACCGTGAATGACTAAAATATCTCGTGTTCTTTCATGTTTCAGCTACTGCTGGCGAATCCAGGAGGTGAGCTGATGAAGAAGTTGGAGCGATCGAGGTTCCTCGAGGCTTTAGGCGAGGAACATATTTACATGACAGTAGCTGAGGCAGTTTCAGCTTGTAACTTCCTTCTGCAATCCGACAAACTGAAGCCAGGAGATGGGGAAGTAGAGACATACATGGTATGATACTTGGAGATGACGTACTAACTAGTATAATCTTAATGTACGTACAATCAATATATGCTATGTTAAATTTTCTGTAGAAACAGTATGTTGAAATGCCATGTACAAATTTTGCGATTTGTACCATATAGGTTGTCAATCTAGTCGTTTTACTTTTAATGTATCCGACCCTCATAGATCAAAGCATGTGTTATGATCGCATTGAGGGATTTCCCTATATAGTTTTCTTTCTACTGCAAGAATCATTATTGTATGTAATGTGCATTCGTCCTGGTTCCTGTTAACTTATCTAGTATTAAATGTTTTAAAATAATATTAAATACATTAGTATAATTGGTAAAGGATGAAATGTTATGAAATTTAGAACTTATTAAGAAAAATGCAATATAGTGTATAATCAAAAAGTTTGCAGTGTTGTATGTGAGGGCTGTGAGCGAAGGGCTTCCTTCGGCGACGACGATTCTTGCCGGAAACAGCGCAGAGCGATGGCGAAGGGGAAACCTTCTAAGAAGGTTTTTGTGAATATGGGGGTGCAGACGGATGATGTTGATGAGGATTCGATTGTGCGAAGTGTGTAGGTTGTTGAAAACTACCCCAAATCTCAGCCTGTAAATATTGTTGATGGTTCTCGTTCCAATGGGATGAAGGATGGGAAACGCAGTTGGGCGGATATGGTGATTGACGGGAGTGGTTCGTATGCGGATGTATTGAAAGGGAAACCCTCAATGGTCTCGTCTTCTGGAAATCGGGTGATCAGTAATGGATTACAGTTATCTGGTGAGGAACGAAAGGAGGATGAGGTCGTGTGTTGACATTAGAAGACATTCAGCCTGAATGTGAGTATTGGAATAATTCGTTGATTGGATATACTCTTGGTGATTCCGTACCATTCTCAGCTATGAAGAGGTTTACTCAGATGCAGTGGAAAGACGTGATTGATCCTAATACATTCCTTCATTGAGGGATACTTCTTGTTCAGATTTGCCAGTGATAAGGACAAGCAGACTCTTATTACAACAATCGTGGTTTGTGATTATCGTCCTCTTATACTACCTGACTGAACTTCTAACTTTGTTGTTGGAGATATGACGGATCGTCTTCCTGCATGGATTCAACTCCTTGGATTGAGTCTTGAATTCTGTGGCAAATCCTCTTTGGATAAGCTAGCTAGTAAGGTAGGACGTCCTATCTACACGGATGTGATGACAGAAACTAAAGAGAGGATCTCGTTTCCTCGTATCCTTGTTGATGTGAATACTCAAACGGGGCTGATTGAGACCATTTCCTTTATTTCTCCTGCTGGGGAAAAGAAAGTTCCATAGGTGATTTATGAATGGATTCCACAATGTTATTCTAAATGTCATAAGTGGGGGTATAAAGCAAGTGAATGTTGGTCAAAGCCTAAGGAAACTAAGGTGTGGAGGCCTAAAGCACAACAAGCTCTTGTTGATGTTAAAATAGCAGTTGTTGCTCCAGTAGTTGTTCCTAGTAGGAAGAAAGAGCCTACCTGGATTGTTGTGAAGGGGAAGGCTGTGCATTCTTCATCTGGCAAGGACATTGTCTCTCCTAGCAAGTTTGTCCCACTAACTCGAAGTATTGGTGTGAAAAATAAGGATGCAGGTGCTGACGTGGTTGATTTAATGCTGCAACAAATGAAGAGAATAGCTGCTCCTTTAGGAGCATTTACATCCTCATGATTGATGTTTTGAACATTAAGAAACTGAATAAGCCGAAAAAACAGAATGCTATTAGGCATTTTGTGGCAAGTACTTCCTCCGTCTAACAAAAATCGTAAAAGATTGACTTGACACTCGTATTGATGCAAAATTTGACATGTGTACAACGACGATCAAAAACAATTTTTTAAAAATTTATTATGAGACATCAATGGTTGTGTAAACTAAGTACTTCGACCTAATACATATTGCGAGACGATCAGACGTGATTTGATATGAAAACGTGATTTGTATTCATACATATAGAATAATGCAAAATACGTATGTGTTGCGATTTTCTTGGGACGGAGGGAGTAATAGATTAAATATTGTTGTTCGTTTCATGTTTAAATAAGATGGAGATTAAGGAAAGAGAGAAACAGATCACTGAATGTCTATGTTGAGGCGAGTAGGACTCTTTCCTTAAGACTAATTTGCCCCGTTCTATGCATACGGATTACGGCAAAAATCCTCCAAGATACAACGACACGTAACGTTAAAGTTGCACTACTTTAACAAAACTCAGACGTACCTTATATGCCTTGAAACTTTCTCGAGAAGAACGAAACAAAAACTTTTCTAGAAACGGATTCGATGCACGTCGAAACGCTCGTGCAATGCAAAGGAGAAGAAAAGGAACAACATGTCGATATGCTCGTGTTGCACAAAAGAAGAGGAAGAGAATGAAAATCAGAGTATTCTAAGAATGAACTCGGTGCATTGTTTATATAGTCCTCAAAGGGTGGTTGGCAGGAGACAACAATCGTGCCACTTGGCACGCTCTGGTTCGCTGATGGAAACTGCAAAAATCTGTCATTAGGTTGGGCTTGACCCAACCCAATTCCGCTATTGGGCCTGGCCCAAATAACGCAGTAACCCAGTGACCTGACCCGGCCTGACCCGGTCCGGTACGATCCGATGCGCGCGTGTGTTAACCAAAGCAATGCCTACGTCCTCCCCCACACACAAAATTAGATACCCCCAAGTGGGTCATTCCTTATCACATGATTCCCAACTATAAAGCACTCTTACACCTACATAAACTCTAATGTGGGTTAGCAATACTTTGCTACACTCCACCATACTAAATGCATCAAACACCACTGATAGGAATATGTAATCCCTTCATTTGTATAGAAATTCATAAATAAAATTTAAGAAGACATTATGTATGTAATAGATGTTTAGGCTGTGGTAGTTACAAAGTAGGGCCAGAGGTCGTGCAGCTGAGGCATGCAGACGAGGGCTATGCAGACTATAGGGGGCTACAAAATTACATATCAAAATTCAGATGCATACGGCAACAAAAGTGTCTCAGAATTCTCATGATCTAGGACCATTTCCGTTGTTCTAGGCCAGTTCCAGCAGCAAAGTGAAGCGAACCATATCGCAGTGCAAGTATGCAAGTTGAATTGCAGAAGACTGAGTGCAGTACTGGATACAGACGAGGCTACACTAGCAGGCTGAGCAGATGAGGTCTGGAAGCTGTTGAGTGGGACCTAAGTTGCAGAAGACTGGTTGTAGTACTTGGTGCAAGTAAAGTTGCAGAAAGACTGGATATGAATACTGTGCAGCAGAGCTCATGTAGCCAAGGGTGCAACAGATGCTGACAGCAGAGGCTGGCGGCAGAGGGGTGCAGTAGAGGCTATGAAGCAGAGACGTGCAGTAGACCTGGTGCATGAGTCTGGGTGCAGTATAAGTTGTGCTGAAATGGAAAGAAACAAGGAAAGAGTAAAAAACGAGAAGGTGAGGGAATGGTGAAGCCATTTACAGGATCAAAAAATGTTAAGCCATGTTAGTCTACTGCAGTAGATGACAAAGCTGTCACTATTAGATCGTAAAGTCACAGGTTCTGGTTCCCTGAGCCTATAAAAGGGAAGACATAGTACACAGGAGTAGAAAAAGGATGAGTCTGAGAAAATTTTGAATATCATTTGAGAGCTTTCAAAGAAAAAAAAAAAGCCTTGGAGACTCGCTATGCACGATCTGAATTGAAGATTCAGGATTTCTGAAGAAGGTTCACTAGTCTGCGAGAGAAGAACAGCAACTGCAGTAGAACACTGCAAGATATAAGTTTTTCATCCTTTAGTAAGAAGAGTCTTGTTGTAAAGGATTTTCTTATAAGTCACAAATAAGAAGATAGTGAACCTCCACTTGATTTGGCTAAACTGATCACCAAGGGAAGACTGAATTAACCTCCTGTTACTTGTTGATAACAGGTGTCTGAACCAGTATAAATCCTGTGTCATTTATATTTCTACATTGTTCTTCATTTCTAAACTGTAAGATAGATCTCAAAAGGTCCAAAGAGACAAGCTTTTAAAAACTAAAGTCTCAACTGCAGAACTTTCGTTAATTTTTGAGATAACCTTTTCATCCCCCTCTCTAGGTTATTTCTGGGACTTTCAACCACACTTTGAGCATCTATTTCTTATTCACCCTTTATGAGTTTTCATAGTGTTAATAGACTACGTTCATCTTCAATAAAAGTAGATTACGTTAAGCTCAAAATCGTTCCAAACTGACGTTAAGGACCCGCATTAAAATGTGGTCAAATTTGCTCAAAACACACTAAAATCCAACAAATATAATAGTGATCCTTGAGACAAGGGTGAAAGCTTCTAAATATGATCGAATAAAGAGAAGGTGTTTGCAGCAATGGTAATGCATGAATAACTACCATCATGCTCAAAATGATAGGATTTGATTTGGCTGGGATAAGAATGTTTGGGAGATGGTGTTTACAGCTGGTTCAGAAGAAGCTCTTCATTATCATATTAAGTCTGGGATCCGGAATATTGATGCCATATTTTCTTGTATATATGCCCTTCATACGAGTGCTCAGAGGCAACAGCTGTGGTAGGAACTTTGTGTATTCAGCAGGAGCTTCAGTGGTCCATGACTTGAAGCTGAAGATTTTAATTCATTCCTTTTCTGTGATGAAAAGATTGGGTATGAAGGGATCGATTTCTCACCATGTACTCAATTCCTTAACGGTGTTCTGGAGTGTGGACTAGAAGATCTTAAGGCCACTGGATGTTACCATACATAGTTTAATCAGCATAACGCGAGCATTGGATGAGAATTAAACTAGACAAAGGTATGGGGAATAATGCTTGGCGTGAGGAGTTTGAAGCAGCCAAGGCTCATTTTCTTGATCAAGGGATATCTGATCATCTCCAGTGATTATTAACCTGAAAAAGAACTATGAAAGGGCATTCTCCTTTCAAGTTTTTGAATCTCTGGATTGAATACCTGAGTTTTATTGAGTTGGTACAGGAGGGTTGGAGAGCTGAGGTGAATGGCAATATGATGTATGTAGTTACTCAGAAACTGAAGAGGGTGAAATGGAGTTTCAAAGAGCTATATAGAATTTGTTACTCTCAACTTTCTGAAAGGGTCACATTTGCTGAAAAGGAGCTGATTACTCTCCAGAATCAATTGAGGCTTAAAGTCTGTGATGACTTAAAGCTCAGAACTGATGAGGCTGTTAAGGTGTATAAGGGTCTCTTGGCTGCTGACGTTGCTTATCTGAGATAGATGGTTAAAGATCAGTGGCTCCAAATGACAAAAAAAAAATATGAAGTATTTTCATTGTCTTGTAAAAGAGAGGAGAAGAAGAAATCTGATACTTAGTCTTAACAGCTCTGACAATATGAGGCTAACTAAACCAGAGATGATTAAGAAAGAACTTGTTCAGTATTTTGAACGCATAATGGGGTTTGAAGTTTCTAGGAGAGCATTTATAAGGGATAATATTATGGCTGAAGGTCCTACTCTTTCTGATGAGTAGCAGCAGTATTTGGACGCCTTTTTTTCCTCTTAGGATGTTAAGGAAGCCTTGTGGAGCATAGATGATGATAAGTCCCCAGGATTTGATGGATTTACTGACTGCATCTTTCTTCAAGAATGCATGGCTCTTAGTGCAAGGTAATATCACACAGGCTGTACTGGAATTTTTTGATACAGGTATTCTTTTTTAAGAATATCTCGGTTATTGTGATTCATCTCATTAGCATCTGATTATAGACCACTAGAGCATCTGATTATAGACCAATTACGTGTTGTTCTATTCTCTATAAAATCATTTCAAAAATGATTTGTATGAGATTTAAATGGATTCTTCCAGCCTTAGTAAATTGGTCCCAGAATGTGTTACGAACGGATCCGTTAATAATAAACACAAACAATAATAAGTGCGTAAAAATAAATGAGACAAAGAATTTTACGTGAAAACCCTTACGAGAGAAAATCACGGGCGGTCGCCGACGACGAAAAAACCACTAACAAAAGAGGAAATACAAAAAGAGATACACTCAAAATATTGAGAATCTCACAATAAGGGATAGAGATAATAATCTCTAAAACAAATCCCTTAAACCCTC
>JAOVYX010021361.1:0-15850 GCA_035668315.1 Drosera spatulata
ATGCATATGAAACCATTGATTGTATATGACAATTAGCTTAAATCATATTATATCAATTAGCTACTAAACAAAACCAGTTAGTGCGATTTTTAGCTTTAACCTATGTATATTAGGTGATCAGTCTAATAAACACATGTTATATGATAATTCTAATAGATTGCATGCATCATTTCATCATCAAACACCTTTGGTTAATGTCATATAATCAACATCTCGTGATCTAAGGTCATCAAAACTAATCAACACATCTCTACTAATGAACTACTCACACATAAGCATTAAACAAAGCATGGAAAGGAGCATAGCAATGAAAAAAAACATTCTGCAGAGATTAAATAATTGAGAACGAAGGTTTTATAGCACACGACGCTTTCCAAACTAGTGTCAAAAGTATTCCTATGCGTTTGCGGATCAAAACTCATCCAAATTCCCTCCAAGGCTTGTCTTTCTTTGCGTTTCACGCCCCATTGATTGTCTCTGCCATCCCTGAGTGTTTTCTCCTCTGTGTTCTGCTTAGAACCACCCTAGGACATGTATTTATAGGCAAGGGTTCGAGTCCAGATCCATCCGACAGGTGAAACTTGATATTTTCCATCTGGAGGCACGTCGCGGCCACGACCATGTCAGTCGCACCCGCGACCAGTTAAAAATTAGGAATCTGCTGAAAATATACTGTCGCGCCCGTGATGCTTGGATGTAGCGCTCGCGACACCAGGATTGCCCGCGACTCCAGTGTAGCACTCACGACTGATGCACTGTTCACCTTAAAACTAAAACTAAAAATACTTAATAACGTCCAAAAATTCTATAAACTTATAAAACACATCTAAACATGGTAATCTAGCTAAATGCTATAAAACATTACTGTATAAACTCTCGAAGCACGTGAAAGAACGACGAATCGTGAAATCCAGCTTTTTGAGCTCATGACTTGCCATTTTCTTCATCCTTCTTCATTTTTACTCTAAACTTCAAGCCAATCTACCAAAAATATGAAAGCACAGCAGTACCAACATTCCAGGACAAAAAGACGCTGAAAACATAAATTAGAATAATATAAAAGGAATATGACAAACATTTAGAATAAAGAAATGATGTGTGTTTTCATACACATCAATCCCATAAGAAGTCCCTACTACAATAGCTGGCATAACAATCAATGATGTCACAACAGATGAGTCAACTACAACTGTTACAGCGGTCACAACCGATCAGCCATTAACAACAACAATTTTGGCCCTCGTTCCATATGATGATGATGGTGATGATGAGCCTGAAATAGTCATGGTAAGGACTGCTGAAGAAATCGAAGTAGAAGAAGAAACCCCTGAACAGAAGAAAAGATTTGAAGAAGCTCTTAAATTTGTTGAAGAGCTGAGGGAGAAGGCCCAAAAACACAAAGCAAAAACTGATGCTCTTCTAGGAAAGCCTCAGAAGGAGGCAATGCTGTAGGAATTTGCCAAGCAGCACAAACTCAGGAGGAAAAGGATAATCGTGAGCAGCATACTTGAGCCAACTCTCACAGCAAAAGAAGAAGAGCTTGCAGAAGAGTGGAGGAAGATGGATGAAGCGTTTGCAACAAATGTAGAATAGATCCACAAGGAGGTTGCATTGCAAAGGACCAGTCTGCAGACCACACAGCAGCAGACTGCTATGCAGACTAGGCTGCAGAAGAGAGCAGCTCCTATGCCGCCTCCAACTGCTCCTCCCAAGAAAAGGAAGACCACAAAGAGCAACAAATCAAAGCATATTCCATAAGGTCCTAGGCAACTGTTCACTATTCATGCTGATAGATCCAAGACACTAATGGGAGACATCACAGGCATGACAGAAGGAGAGATGGAACAAATGGTCCTACTATAACAACAAACTGCTCAAATGAAGAAGAGGCCAGCAGAGCCTTACATACTCTTCAGTGGAGTATTGGAGTGGAAGGACTCCACATTGAAAATGGGCAGACACAAACAAGCTCAGCTGCACCTAGTTGAGTTTGTTCACTCACAAGAAGTACGGCTATAGCTGAAAAGGATCATTGACAAGCATGTTCGAGCAGCAACACTGAAAATCCAGGAGTACTTGTCCAGACCATAGGTTGGCAGACCACTATCTCCTGGAGGTGGGGATGCTGGTGGTGATGAAGATCAAGGTAATGATAGGCACATCAACAAAGTTGCAAGAGAAGGAGTTCCCCAGCAGATGTAGAAGGACATTGAGATGTAGACCAGCGAAGCTGCTGCAGCAGAGCCAACAATGGAAGAAACTGCAACAAAGGAGGTAGTAGCTGCAGTAGAGTAGACTACTGAGGTCAAGGAGCAGACTATCTCAATGTCTGCTGCAGAGATGGAGGATCTCACTGTCGAGACGCCTGCGGATGAGGCAGAGTTGCAAACTGTCTCGTCCTCTACAGTTGAGGACATAGAAGAAAAGGTGCAGACTACCACAGTTCCCGTAGTTGATGCAGTAGAGCGGACTGAAACTGTTACTGCAGACTAGCCATAACCTGTAGACGAGTCATAACCTCAACAATCACTCACTCAACTGATACAGGATATGAAAAATCTTGAAGTGTAGATAGCAGAGGAACCACAAGAAATTTCTACAGAAGAAATGAAGTTTCCAGAAGGAGATAAGCAGGCTGCAGAAGAGAGTTCATCACAATGGATAACTTTCTCAACTCTCAGAAGGCATCTGTTAGAAGACACACCATCAACTCAGAACATGCAAGGGGACATCTCTCCAATCCACATACAATTTACTCCACAATTATCGTTTAGATTGTAACAGACAACTGAAGGCCTCTCTTCAGTTGAATTCCCCCAAGGCCTACTGTATGGAGCGACTCAAATATTCCAATGACTCCACAGACGGCCATAAGGAGTCTCAGATTGGGGATAGAAACAGGAAAGCTCCCACAACACATGGAGACACCAACATCAATTAGAATCAGATCTGCATCTAGGAGGAAGTAGACGGGCAAAAGTCCAGAAGGCTCATCCTCTAGTGTTGATGACAAACTACAACAGATAGACCAGAGCATCTATGACATCAGAGAATGGACCAAAGATGCTCTTTAGGATTTCATTGCAACTTTGAAGCTACTTGCCGACGATATAGCAGACGAAAAGGACCAAAGGGAGCACTGCTTTGACGCCTTCTAAAATCTGCTTCAAACAATCGCAAGGCAAGCGCAGAAAAGCACAGGCCTAAGTTTGCAACACTATCTGAGGACTACTGCAAACTATAACAGGCTGCAAAATATACAAGCTATCAAATTCAAGAAACTACAGATCGCAATTCAGGAAATATAGAATCAACTGCAGACCCACATCCTCAACAACGACAAGAGACTCACTCTCTTGGAGTCAAGTGTGTTCAGCCCTCATGAGAGCCACAAACTGCACAGAACAACATGGCAACTGAGCTCTTGAAATTAAAGAAAGCTGTTAAAGATCTCACTCAGAGCATCAATGCAAACAAAAAGGGGGAGAAGACTGCACCAAAGAGTGTAGTTGAGGGGACTGCAGCAAAAGATACAGCAGAAAGAAGTGGTGAACAAAGGTCTCAGGGGGAGAGACAGCCACAATGGTCAGCACCAGAGCAAACGAGAACTGCAGTAGAGGGGCCAAGCAGCAGAAGTGCAGCAGAATTGTCTACGCCAATAGCGGAGGGTTCAAGCAGCTCAGGAGGAAACCAAAGCACAAATGAACAAAGATTCTGCAATAGAATTATCCTTTCAAGAGAGGACGGAGGGATTAATCCTTAGGAAAATATAATCTTCTTATGTTTGTAACAGTTTTTTTTCTTAAAAATAAATGTTGAAAAGTGATCTTGCAGTTAGAATTTCTTAGGAGTTTTTTTTTGCATCAATTTAGGGGGAGATTGGTAGGAATGTACAACCCTTCGTTTGTATAAAAATTGATGAACAAAACCTAAGAAGAAATTATGTATATAATAGATGCTTAGGCTGTAAAAGTTAGATAGGTAGTTGCAGACTAGGACCAGAGGTCATGCAGCACAGGCATGCGGACAAGGGCTGTGTAGACTACATGGGGCTACAAAATTACATGCCAAAGATCAAATGCATACGACAGTAAAAGTGTCTCAGAGTTCTCATGATCTAGGACCATTTTGTTATTCAAGGCCAGTTCCAGCATCAAAGTAAAATGAGCCATATCGCAGTGCAAGTATGCAAGCTAAATTGCGGAAGACTGAGTGCACTGCTGGGTACAGACGAGGTTATACTAGAAGGCTCAGCAGATGATGTTTGAAAGCTGTTGAGTGATAGCTAAGTTGCAGCAGACTGGCTGCAGTATTTGGTGCATGTGAACTTACAGAAAGGCTGAATGTGAAGACTGTGCAGCAGAGCTCATACAGCCGAGGGTCCAGCAGAGGCTGCAACAGAGGCGTGTAGTAGACTTGGTGCATGAGTTTGGGTGCAGTATAAGTTGTGCTGGAATGGAAAGGAACAGGAAAGGGGTAAAAAATGAGAAGCTGAGGCAATGGTAATGTGTACAGGATTAGAAAAGGTGAAGCCAGGTCAGTCTACTACATTTGAGGACAAAGCTGTCACTATCAGATCATACGGTCACGGGTTCTGGTTCCTTGAGCCTATAAAAGGGAAGACACAGTGTACAGGAGTTGGGTGACGATGAGTCTAAGAAAATTTTGAATATCATTTGAGAGTTTACAAAGAAAGTAATGCCTTGGAGACTCGCTGCGCACAATCTGAATTGAAGATTCAGGATTTCTGAAGAAGATTCACTTGTCTTCAAGAGAAGAACAACAACTGCAACCGAGCACTGCAAGATCAAGGTTCTTCATCCTTTAGCAAGAAGAGTCTTGTTGTAAAGGTATTTTTTTGTAAGCCACAAATAGGTAGAGAGTGAACCTCCTCTTGACTTGGGTACACTGTTCATCAAGAGAAGACTGGATTAAGCTCCTGTTACTTATTGGTAACAGGTATCTGAACCAGTATAAATCCTATGTCATTTATATTTCTACACTGTTCTTCATTTCTAAACTGTTAGCTAGAGCTCAAAAGTCCAAAGAGACAAGCTTTTCAAAGCCAAAGTCTCAACTGTAGAACTTCCACTAATTGCAGCAGAATCGGGTAGTGCAGTCTAGCCAATAGCTTTGCTATACTGCCTCGACAAATTTTTGGGATAACCTATTCAACCCCGCTCTAGGTTATTTTTGAGACTTTCAGTACTGTCACTTTTGTTTATGCCTGGAATACCAGAGCCCAGAGGAAGCTGTTATGGGATAATTTGACTACTTTTACCCAAGGCTGCTTAGAACCTTGGATAATCATGGGGGACTTGTCCTGATCTATGGGGGACTTGTTATGGCATTTTTGCTTTTTGAGGAGAAAATAAGTCATAAGGAGTTGTCTAATGAGCCTTGTCCTGATCTATTGAATTGTGTTCAACAACGTAGAGTGAAAGATCTGAGGAGTTGTGGATGTTTTCATACTTGGTTTAACAACCAAGTGGAGAATACATAAATGAGAATAAAGTTAGATAGGGTAATAGTGAATCAGCAATGGCTTGATAAATATCTAGCTAGTGATGCTTATCTTTTAGATTCAAGAATTTCTGCTCACAATCCAGGGGTGGTCAAGCTATTTCAACAGAGCTCTCAACTTAGCTGCTTCGAATTTATGAATGTTTGGGCCTTTGATCCACATTTTCTTAGCATGGTACAGGGAATCTGGCACTCTGATGTAGAGGGAACTGTAATGTACTCTCTTATGAAGAAGTTGAAGGATTTAAAAAAGCCTTTAAAGTTAATTCACCAGGCTAGATACTCAGGAATGGCTAATAGAGTGGAGGTAGACAGGGTGAAGGTTAAAGAAGCTCTCCAGAAGTTGAGACTGGAATATTCAATTGAAAGAAAGGCTGAGGCTGACCCACTGATGTTGCAGTATAGGAAGCTGTTGAGGGATGAGGATGATATACTAAAGCAGAAGGCTAGGCATAACTAGCTACATCTAATGGATAGAAACACTTCTTACTTCAATAGTCGCATAAAGTCTGGAAGGGCTAAGGCTCAAATTGTCCATTCTTGAGGACAATGGAGTAAGAATTCAAGATGAAGAGGGTATTCAGAATGTGATTCTGTAGAGTTGCAAGGGTTAATGGGAGTACAAAGCTCCTAAGTCAGCAAACATGGAAGTTCTAGTGATTAATGAAGGGAATGCATTGAGTTCTCAGCAAAAAAATAATCTGGTACAAACTTTTAGTGCATAGGAGGTCTAGGAAGCTCTTAATGATTGATGACTCTAAAGCCTCTAGTATGGCTGGATTTACCTTAGCCTTTTTTAAGAAGAGTTGGTCGGTGGTCGATCCTCAAGTAACAGCTACAATACTGAATTTTTTCTCTTTAGCAAAATGTCTTAAGGAGGTGAATATTAATGTAATCAATCTAACTCCTAAAGGTGATCATGCTAACAGAGTTAGTGATTACAAGCCAATAGCATGTTGTTCACTTATCTATAAGATCATTTCCAAGATGTTATGTGCTCGATCGTAATCTGTCATGCCTTGGTTCATTGGCGAGGAGCAGGCTGGTTTTGTGCAGGGGAGAAGTATAACTGATAGCATTATGTTATGTCGGGAGCTATTACATGGATATGAAAGGAAAGGGATTACGCCCACGTGCCTTGAAAAAATTGATATTTGGAAAGCATATGATTTGCTGAGCTGGGAATCAATCAGAGTAATGATGACACTTTTCGGTTTTGCTGATAAATTCATTCACTGGATCATGGTGTGTATCGCAACTGTGAGTTACACGGTCAATGTAAATGGCAGGTATGTTGGATACTTCATTGGTCAAAGAGATATTCGACAAGGTTATCTAATGTCCCCATATATCTTTTTCATGATCATGCAGTATCTCACACGATCTCTTAAGTTAATGGCCAAGAGTACGTTGCTTCAATATCATCCTAAAAGCAGAAGGTTGAAGCTCATAAACTTATGTTTTACGGATGATTTAATGATCATATGTAAAGCTGATGCAGTCTCTCTTCAATTGATTGAGGCACAGCTTCATAAGTTCGCTGATATAACTGGCTTGCAGGCCAATAAGGGCAAGAGTTCTCTATGTATGGGAGGTGCTCCATATCAGCAGCAACAAGAGCTTATTCAAACTCTTGGATTTGAGGTAGGTTCTATGCCTTTTCGGTATCTTGGCATTCCCTTGTCTTCTAAAAGGTTGAGCATTGTGCAGCCTTATTTGCAAGATCACTCAAAGAATAACTTCGTGGTCAGCATGGTTATTGTCATATGGAGGGAGGCTTCAGTTAGTACAAGCCGTGTTGCTGTATTGGTCCCAGATTGTACTCATCCCTAGAGCTACCCAAGAAGAGATTGAAGCCTTGTGTAGACCATATTTGTGGTCTGGGACTGTGTTGAACAAGAAAAGGAGTCTGGTGTCTTAGAATCAGATATACAGGCCAAAAAAAGAAGGGGCTCTGGGGTTGAGAAGTTTATATGAATGGAATGTTGCTATGATATTTAAACAGGTATGGGCATTGGCTCTTCATAAAGAAAGGCTTTGGTTGAAATGGGTACATGCCTATTAGTTGAAGAATGAGTAAATCTGGTCTTTGCAGGCCAAGCAAGGCCACTCCTTAAGTTGGAAGATGAATCTCAAAGCAAGAGATGTAATGATCAATTGTTTCCCAGATGTTGTACTTATTTGTAATGGTGTTGTGGATGATTATTCGGTAACTGGGGGTTATAATTTGCTTAAAGGGAAGCAGCCTCCTGTGCAATGGTGTAAACTTTTCTGGAACTCTCATATTAGACCCAGTATTGCGTTTATATGCTGGCTTGTGGCTCGGAATGAGATTAGGATGAGGAACTAGTTGTGCCAGAAGGGCATTATTCTTGAGGATAATTGTTTCTTTGTGGAAGTGATATTGAAACACGAGATCATATTTTCTTTGTCTGCCCTTTTGTACAGGAAGTGATGAGGCTGTGCTTGCCCGTAGTAAAATTGCAAAAGACGTGTACTGACCAGGAGGATAAGATTAGGTGGATGGTAAAGGTGGGGGTATGGAAAATTTGAGATGGCGATGAGCAGGAGAAAGCTGTTTGCCGAGGTGATTGTAGCTATCTAGTTTGAGAGGAATAGACGCATTTTACAGTTGTAGAAATCGGATCCTGAGAAGATAGCAAGACGAGTGTTGCCGAAAATGGATATTTGTATGTAACTGTATTGAGATATATGAAATGAAGAAGCTGAATTTCCAAAAGAAAAAAAAAATTCAAATTATACATGTTAGGCTATTACATAATATCAACATTGGTGAAATCTTATAAATGCATGCAAGCTCAAACTAACGCACTCCAACATCAGTTTTGCTCAAACTTGAAAATGAAACACATAACCCATGTGCAAAGTCCTCAGTAACTAGAGTGATGGATTTCATTTCAGAGGATTTTTTCGTGACTATGAGGAGGATCCAAGAAAACCCTGAAGGAACCCCGGTAGGGAAGTAAGGAGAAAAAAAATACTTAGATCGTATTAGTCAAACAATAATATTATATTCATTTTGTGTGTCTTTTCTTTTTGTTATTGTTTGATAATTAAGGACTTAGACCACATATAACCAAACTTTGAAGATATGAACAACTCTGGCCACTTTGATGTAGGGGATCAAATAGCTGATAAGGCAAGCCTTACTCAAGCATATTTTTTTATTTATGATCTAATAGGTTAGCTAGACCCGATTGACATGTTTGAGTCTTCTGAAAAAGTTGTCCAGTGGCCCAGCCATCCACGACATTGTAGTGCCGTTGCGTGCATGCGAAGAAGACAAGATAGTGCTTTTCTCTTCCTAGGTAGTCTGTACTTGCCTTGTCACCATGCCTCAACCAACACGACCCATTTAGAGTTTCAAGAACTGATACTTGATGATAAGACCTTCATGATAACAATAATGATCCCTTGAAAGGCTCAATATAGCTTGTTGTGAGATTAGGAGGAAGGGGGTGTGAATAGTCTTTCTGTATCGGAACTTTCAATCTAATCAAAATCAGATTCACAGTAGAGTTGTTCAGAGGTTACCGCGGTAATACGGAATCTTACTGCAGTAATGTTGGTTCCTTTTAGTTTATTGTTGGTCGAAATTGATTAAGAGTAAGGTTAAAGGTAATAAAAGCAGTAATGAAAAAACACAAAGATTTTTATACTACTTAGGCAATATAGCTAAAATACGGATATATCCCTTACTCCAACCTTCACTTGATAATTAGTGTGATATATCAAGAGGATAGCACTAAGTGTGATTCTTTTTGGCTCATAATCAACTTGTCACTTTACAACGTGTAAATGACAATACAAACCAAAACCCAAGAACTTTTCTTCTCCTTTACAGGACTTGAAACAACTTCTTGATCTTGTTTCCTGAACACCAGTGCTATACAAACTTTGCTTTCAATAGATGGATTAGATCTTCAGCTATCAACTTCTTCTGAGTTCACTTGAAACCTTATTGCACTTGTCTTTCCAAGAAACGAAAATTCAGCAATTCAAGGGTTATGAAATCTTGGGCATTGCCCCTGTATTTTTAGGCAAACCCAAATTTCAAGTCGTTGTTGAACTCGTCCTTTCTTGAAAAGTCACTATCATGCCATCCTAGAACCATATTCACAAACCCGTGACCTCTGGTGTTGATGCAGAGAAGTACGCTGATACAGTACAAAAGGCAACACGTAAACTTTGACTTCTTCTGAACCCTTTTCTAGAACTCAGCCTTCCTGTCCTTCAGCCTTGTTGTAGTAACCCTTTGCTGCAAATGGGTATTCAGAAATAAGATTGATGAAAATGGAATAGTTTTTAGAAACAAAGCCAGGTTAGTGGCAAAAGGTTACTCACAGGAAGAAGGAATTGGCTTTGATGAAACATTTGCTCCTGTTGCAAGACTGAAAGCAATAAGAATGTTCCTTGCCTATGCTGCATACCAAGGATTCAAAGTCTATCAGATGGATGTAAAGAGTGCCTTTCTCAATGGGAAACTGCAAGAAGAGGTCTACGTGTAATACCCTCCTGGATTTGAAGACTTTGAACATCCAAACCATGTCTACAAGTTAGACAAAGCATTATATAGCTTAAAATAAGCTCCAAGGGCATGCTATGAAACTCTCTCAACTTTTCTGTGTGAAAATAATTTTCAGAGAGAAAAGGTAGATACCACCTTATTTCTTAAGAAACATAAGGAGCATATACTCTTAGTGCAAATTTATGTGGATGACATTATATTTGGCTGGACTAATAATAAATTATGTGAGAGATTTGCGCGTGGTTCAGCAAGAAGCAAACCACAGTGTCAACCTCTACTGCAAAAGCAAAATGCATAGCTGCAGGAAGATGTGCTGCACAAGTGTTATGGATGAGATCACAACTTACAAACTATGGTATAACGTTTTCTAAAACTCCAATATTTTGTGACAACACGTCTACAATGGCAATTTCAGAAAATCCAGTTTTTCATGCTAGGACCAAGCATATGGATGTCAGATATCATTTTATCAGAGATCATGTGCAAAAATGTCACATTAAATTGGAATATATTCCAACAGAAAAATGGATTACAGACATTTTTACAAAGCCTCTTGATGAGAGTAAGTTTATTCAATTCCGAAGAGAATTGGGTATGATTGATTTAAATCAATATAATGGCCAAAATGCTCTACTACTCTACTGCACATGTGGAATGCAAACCAGCATTATTTTTACTCTACTACAGTTCTATTTTTGGAAAGAAACAATATTTTAAAACTGATTGCTTAAAATTCCGCAATAGTCAAACTCTGTTACTGAATCTGCGCAACAGTTAGTTTTTCAAAGGCAACGGTAACTTTTCAAAGAGTATAACAACGAAAAATTTTTAATCTCTTTCTCTCTCTCTTATTCTAAGCATTCTAATACTCTGTTTCTCTCTTTCTTGCGCTCTACTGCAAACCCTAGTTTGCAAATTCTGAAAAATCACTTTCACAAACTTAGAAATTCCTTTCAATTTCACTTAAAAATGGCCAACTCTCGATCCAACACTCCATCCAAAAGTGACAAAACCCAAATGCAACGCAGTCCAACAAGAAGAATCGAGTTGCAGACCGGAGTAGTTCTTGATTTCGAAACCTTGACAAGTGAATTAGACGAAGTCAAGGAGATCTTTGAACTAATACAGGATGCCGGATTGAAGTAACTCACAGAATATACGATGAAAAGGCACTTGACTTCATCGAAAAGGAGAAGGTTGTAGAGGACTTTCAATACATCACATACACATCCACAAGGCTAATTGGGATCAACATCACTCCCAATGATTTTGTACAGCTCTTCAGAGTTTCAAAGTTATCAAGAAATCAGAGAAGGACCAAGGGCATAGCTAATGCAAGAGCTAAGTGCACAAGGTTATACAAGAAAGGAGATTGAAGATATTGAAGCCAAACTCTGAAGGATGCAGTCTGAGAAATCCCTAAGTACATCTACTGCAGCCTCATTTGATGATAACGACTACTGCAACAGAGGCATTTAGAACAACAATCATTCCTACCCCTATTGTAGGAATATAGTTGGCAGTGGTTGAAGCTGAACAACCTCGACTGTATCAGAAGAATGGGCCACGACAACAACATAATCTCCAGAAAAGGCAAAAATTCTGAAGGCACTGCAGACTTTCCAAGCCATTCAAGAGAAGGTTTTGGAACACTGGACCAAGACTGATTAAATGCTTGAAAAATCCCAAAAAGAGGCAATGATCCAACAGTTCATCAAGGAGCACAAACTTCCAATCAAAACAAAGTACAAGGCTACAAGGCCAAAGCTCATTCCCCAAGGACCAATAACCAGGTACAGGATCAACCCAGACGGCTCAAGGATAGAAATCGGGATAATAGACGGCATGATGAAGGCAAAAATTGAGCGACTTGTTCTGATTCAAAGAATGGAGGCCAACAAGAAAAAGAGGCCAGCTGAACCCTGCATATTGTTCAGTGGGGCTCTAGAAATCAAGGATTCAACCCTCAAAACTAGAAGGCATAAACAGGCACAGTTACAACATGTAGAATTCGTGCACACTCCTGGAGTGGAGGCTGAATTAAAAAGGTTGGTTGACAAGCATGTTAGGGAAGCAACTCTGGAAGTTTATGATTACCTATCCAGACCAATCACTCGCAAAGCACCATCATCAGGGGATGATGATGATGAATCGCCACTGCCAAAAAATCATAAGGATGATGAAATCATTGATGAAGTGGCCAGAGAAGGCATTCAGGAACAACCTGCAGTAGAGTCTCCAGTAGCAGAGCAATCAATAGAAGAACAGCCAGCAACAGAAAGACCAACAACAAAAGAACCAATGGATATAGGACCAACAAGTGAAGAATCAACACCAATAGCAGCAGAGTCACTAGTAGCAGCAAAATCAGTAGAACAAAAGAAAACAACAGCAGAAAAGGCAGAGGACATTGAGGCATTAATGGAGGTAGCTACAGCAACCAAACCCTCAGAAATTGACAAATCAACAGCAGAGGGATCACCAACAATAGAGTCAGTGTCACAAATTAGAGATGCAGCAGAGGTCACCGCATAAGAAACACCTGCAGACTATAAGCAGACCACTAAGAAAGCAGGGTTCACTCACGTTGTAACACTTGATCTCACTCCCATACAGACAGAGGACGTGATCATAGTGGAGGATGAATCACCAAAAACAACCTTAATGATAAGAAAGGAGCAAGCTGCAGTACAAAGCCCCTTCAAAGATGTCACTCTTAAAGAAATCAATAAGCACTTAATGAGTGACACCACCTCTGATCAAGAACAAATGCACGGTCAAGGTGTATCTCCTATAAACCTGGAGTTTTCACCCCCCCCCCTCTTCATTCGGATTGGTACAGACCAGGGCAGATCCACCCTCAGTGGGATTCCCTCAAGGCCTGCTCTACAGTGGCATATCTGATCTCCAAATGACACCCCAGATTGCAGCCAGAAGCGTAAAGCAATCCGTTGAAGACGCCTGATTGACACCAATCCATTAAAGGCCATCCTCTACTGCACGAACAATGGCCAAAACTGAAATCTCTATACATCATCAATCATCTCCATCAGAAACCACAGTGGAGTACAGACTGAGGCAACTAGATCAGGAGGTTTACAATATGCATTAGTGGACACAAGATGCACTCAAGGACCTTCTTGATAGACTTGAACCAGTTACAGACAAACTGGAGTCTGAGAAGAATATCACAAACAAATGCTTTGCAGACTTCCACGATACTCTCTCAGACATGGCTCAAGGACTTCTCCGCCTGATCCAGAGGGCCAATGCCTAAATCTCCAGCAGTACAGGCTCAGTTCTTCCATCCTGAATAAATGAGGGGCCAGCACTCAGCTGACTTTCGCAAACTGCAGACTTCTCTGAAGACCACTCAATGACAACTCAAAGAACATATCCTCCACAATGATGAGAGACTCAACCTGTAGGAAAGCAAGCTGCAGCTTGAGCCTACAAAGGCCACAGCTGCTCATCAAATCACATCTTCAGAACTAAAAGCCCTTCGAGATGCAATCAAAGCCCTTACAGCAGCACTAGATGCTAACAAAAAGGGGGAGAAGGCAGCAGAAAAAGGGAAAGAAGCAACAAGACCGTCTACAGATGAGCTCAAAAGAAAATCAACAGCAACAACAGAAGGAGAAAGGGCTACAAAACTACAAAGGCCTCGGGGGAGAGGTCATCAGGGCAAAGATCTCAGGGGGAGGAAACCCAACAAAGGAGGCCATCAGGGCAACAATCTCAAGGGGAGCAGCCCCAGGGGGAGAAAAGAAGGTAGCAGAGAACATCAGAGGATCAGCCTCAAAAGCGTAGCAGAGGCAGTGAGTATCACAGGTAGAAAGGATACATCCTTTGCTACACTTTAGTCTAAGAAATTAGATTAAGTTTTTTTTCAAACAGTGTAATTAGTTAGTGAGCTTGTTGTTTTATTTAGAATTTTTGTTAGCATCAATTTGGGAAGAGATTGATAGGAATGTGCAATCCCTCCAGTTGTATAGAAATTGATGAACAAAACTTAGAAGTATTAACCATGATGTAGTGTGCTTCAATTAAAAATTAGTTAGGAATCTACAGTCTAAGTTAGATGATGGAGAGCGGACGGCCACAATTGGAGAGCATTGTTAGGCACCAAATACAGACTACTACAGAGAATTTTAGCAAGGCAACTAAGACATGCATGGACAACAAAAAACCTGCAAATGCTTCAGGATCCAGGATCAATTTTGTAGACAAGGGCCAACACAGCAATGCATGATGGATTGCATCAGATCTGGATACAGACAAGGTTACATCAGTGACTGGATCCAGACGGGGTCTCAACGATACTGAGTGCACACTTAGTTACAACAGACTGGAGTGTTGCAGAGATGGTTGCTAAGGTTGGGGCAGAAGTCTGAGGATTGATCAAATCTTCGATTTGAGGTATGGAGTGACGACACGAGGATCAGAATAAAGTGAGCTATCAACATCAGTGAAGAAGTCACATGTGACAAGCTGTCAATATAAGATCTGGTACAAGCACGGGTTCATTCCCTCACCTTATAAAAGGGGATCAAAGAGCTCAAGGAACGGTGCTATTGGACCAAGAATTGAACATACAAAGTGTGCAAAACAAATCTGAATTCAAACTATTCATAGTCAGCTAAATTGAGCAAGAACATGAAGAAGAGGGTTCACTAGACTGCATTGAAGAACAGAAGCTGCAACAGAGTCCAACAAAGGATATGTGCAAAGGGTCTAGGTTCTTCTCCTTTGACAAGTTGGCAATCTTATAAAGGGGTTGTCTTGTAAGCTTAAACCAAGAAGATAGTGAACTCACCTCTTAGATTGACTACACTGATCACCAAGGGAAGACTGGACTAAGCTCTCGTTTATCAATTGATAATGAGTGTCTGAACCAGTATAAATCCTGTGTTCTTTACTTGCTTTCCATTACTTTGCATTTTTCGAATTGTTAGAAATCAAATAAAATAGAAAAACAGAGACTAATTCTCAAAGTACAAGTCTCTGTTGCAGACACCCTTGGTAGTCTGCGAAGATCATCAGTGTATTCAAATCAAATACTCCGCTGTATTACACTGAAAAGTTTAAAACAACCTATTCACACCCCCCCTCCAGGTTGTAACTGTGGATCTTACACAAATTCTATCTAAATAGAAAGAAACTAAAGTCATAATCTTTTATATTCAATTAAGAATACATCTCTTGGAAAAAAATGAGAAAAAATACATAAACTTGAGGCATTCATTTTAGCTAAGTATTCTATTACTTTTGTCTCTTTGGAGCAGTATGATCATCATTATTTCTCCCCTTTAGCACTTACTGTTGGACTCACCCCCTGTTTATTGTCATCATACCTTTCTTACAGGAGACTCTCCCCCTTACACGGAGTAGTTGTGCTTGAACCTTTCTGCAGTGGTGATAGTGAATACGGAGGACCATTGCTTTACCTCTGTTATCTTTCTGCATTCCTTCTTGCATCCCCCTGTAAGCCTTTCAAAATGAAAATCTGAAGTCACAAATATGTTACTTTTGATAGCATCATGGTTCTATCCTTTGAGAATCTTGACTTGTTGTTCAGCTATCTAGCATGCACCTTTCTGCTTAGTCATTTTGTGAATGCCCAAAGCATTTGAGTTTACACCAAGTTCGCTTGGTTGGTCCTTACTGTTGTCAAATTCCTCATCATGAGCATTATACGTTTATAAGTGATGTGTATGAAATCACACATCATTTCGTTATTCTAAACGTTTGTTTTTATTCCCTTTAAATTGTCTAAAT